>JAGGCT020004036.1:896573-919863 GCA_017654935.2 Phymorhynchus buccinoides
GGGCAAAATGAAACTGAAATTTGCTTCATTTCATGAGATAATTGGGTTGGTCTTGTCTTACCCGCCCATGCCTTTTTACCCTGGCCGGTCTTCCCTTACAGTGGTAGCGAAAGCCGATAGCGACGTTAACCTTAATCTGTCCATCCGGGTCCCATTCGGTAGCTTATTACTAACCTTGTTGACGCTTGACTGTGACCCTCCGACAAAACTTCCAATGCCATATATGGACAGTGTAATTATCAATAAGTTGAGATTGATTACTATTGCGGGTGTAGTTCTTTTGATGGTTGCGGATATACTCAATCGTAATTAGGACATTATGGCGCACAGTTTTCAACTCGTGACAATGTAGTTCTTTTGTTGTTGCGGATGAATTATCTGTAATTGAACGTGATGGCCATGATGCCCGCACAGTTGTAACCGAACGTAGTTCTGTTTGTGGTTGCGGATGCATCGAGCGTAATTGGAGATGCGTACCTGGCATGTTGCATCGAAATGTCCACATTCTTCTCTTCAGGGTCAATAATTCATATATCAGTGTGTTTTCGTTTGGGGTTTGTCTTAAAACTTATTAGATTCAGTTTAAATTTTCTGCAATGTTTTATCTTAGCTGTTTGGTTGAAGTTTATTTTTTTACAAACATTTGTGTATTTTAGCCTGGGAATGCCCCAAGGATGAATAGACTGCCGAAGAAGATGACAAGGCCATAGAAGAACGGTTGTGACAATACCAACGGAACTTCTAGTATATGTAAGTAATGTGATGTATGTATGTTTTAACGGGGAACAATGGCTTTGGAATTCCAGCATATATTGGATTAGTTATCTAAGACAATGTGAACCGGCACATTGAGGGACAACTGACGGGTCTACGCCGCACAAGCACACGCGCGCGGCACTCACGACACCTCACCTGCCACGCGTCGTCACAGGCACACACACGCGCTGCGACACATACCTACATGCGACACACACACAGACACAGGGCAACACACGTAGACACACACACACCACACTCGAGCACGAACACCGTCATATTGTGGAGAGAGGCACACAACCGCGTGCTGCGAACACGTGCGGCGAGTCGCGACTCTCACACGAAGGGGACGATGTCGTGTGTGCTTGCATGTAATGGAAGCAATCCGTTTGTCAACGTCCACCGTGATCGTGAACAGACACATATGGGGCATATTGAGATAAAGGATGTGGTAGAACGATCCTGGAAGGCCAGCCCGTGTAGGCACTTGCAACTCAGGAAAGTCCCGAATTTTGTAGCGTGTCAGTCTTATATGAGGGCCATGCGTGTCTGAATATGTATGTTTATGACGAAAAAAGTGAAGAACGACGGGAAGTATAGAGAACAATACAATATAATTATCTTCTATTCTTCAAATCTATAAGTGGACACTGTGTGATATAATGGAAAAAAGGCAGAATGCAGAGGACGAGGAGGAAATTTTCCGATAGTAGTGAAACAAGAAAGATTCTAGAGATAGGAGCAAATGATAGAGGATCATATAGTGAAGTGAGGGAAAGTATTCTCTGTAAGATTAGACATCTCCTTCGCCAAAGTATTTTCGCGCCAATTCGCCTAGCAGAAGTAAACCACATCCATCACATCTGGCTCCACGTGGCAAGTTGCCCTTATGCTTTGCTACAGAGCGAATTGAGCCGACAATAACTTTTGGCGAAAGGGGTTCTTACGGAGAGTCACTTTCCTTACTCACTAACGGTTCCAAAACAGCTTGGGAGTTTTCTTTTTTTCCTTTGCCCACAGCTACACCTGTAAACATTGTGCATTTTGACGATTTATGAGAAGGTCTGGGATTTAAAAATGAATTAAAAACAGAAGACCCGGAGTATTCCTTAACCCTTTCACCGCAATGTCGCATTTTTACACCACAATGATTTTAAGCACCCGATGGTCCGACTAAACTTTTAAAATCAGATCTGTTTTTTTCAATCATATTGTTTCCTCAATTTGGCAGTAAGGATTGACCCCCATTCTATATTTCGACAGAGAATCCCACACTATTGCAAAGGGACAAGAAATCTTTCTGTACCGTAAATTTCAAAATTGAATTTTTTGCGTGAAGAATAGTTTAAATGTTGAGGGTGTTCATACGCTCATTGCGATGGATTTTTTTTTTTTTTAAATTGTCAGAAAGTGCTACGGTCGGTGAGTGTGAACAAAAAGAGTCCCAAAAGATAAATTGCCCCGTTTTCAACTTAATGTGTGAGCCAGTACGAAAGACTGCCCGGGGCAGGGGTTCCTGTGTCTGGGTACATAGATTCCCTACGGCTACGCGGATGTGGAGATCTCTTCAGGTGCTGCGGCTCACACGGCGTTCCAGACGTCGGCTAGTCGCTGGACCTGACGAGAAGATGGGGGTCAAAGGGACCTAAAGAAGATCCGCTTGTTTGTTCCTCATCGACACACCATTGAATGATGAGATGATCGTGTTCCCAGAAGCTGGACTTAGTATGATATTCCTACTTGCTGTCATCTTTAACTCTTGGTATACTGTAGCTCGCTCTCTCTCTCATCTCTCTCGTCTCTCTCTCTCTTTGTTAATCAGTGGTGTGCAGTGTATAATCTTTCTATATTAAGGTAGGCTACTCTATAACTGTCACTACAACTAACATCAAAGTACAGGCATGGTCGGATTTTTTCTTCTTCTCGAACATTTTAGTTTTGTACAGAATACGAAGAAACATGAAAGTTAAGGAAACAAAAGAATAACTTCAGTTAGTCTGTCAAGTCAGTGCCTGCCAGGAGAGTTCTGTGACGTAGCTGCTCACGTAAATGTTCATCTTTTGCTTTGGGTTTGTTGGAACACTGCACTTTTTGGTAACATCCTTCAGTTCATGCCCATAATTTTTTAAAAACGCTTATAAACAATCACTGTCGTGGGTATAGAAGAAAATGACTGCAAGCCAACTCCCTGTATGAATCATGTTTCTTATATCCGAGTATTACAATCGCGGATGGAAAACGAATTTGCATTCATTATAACCTGAGTATTTCTTATAATGCGGTTTGCTTATACCGATGTTTTTGTATATACTTAAGAAAGAAGGGTTCGTTCGGGCCCGGGAAAAATGGGCTTTCTTATAGCGGGTTCGACTGTATGGTGCGTAACTGGGTGTGTGTTTTCAGTTCCGTCCACTCACCCGTAGTCGTGAATTATACTTAAGCCAAATAAAACCAATAAAATTAATAAATAAATAAAATAAAGTGTGTATATTCTGTGTGGGAGTGTGGTGCGTGCCAAAGTTGTGCGTATTTGCATGTATTAAATGCTTTGTGGATGTGTTTATGGCTGCGTGTCTCTTTATGCGTTGGCATATGCTGTAATGTTTGTGTTGTGTTGCGTGTGCGTTGCATGCGCTAGATGAGCGTGGCGTGTCTGTGTGTGTTGCGCCTGTGTGTGTGTATGTAGGTGCGTTGCGTGTGTGTGTGTGTGTGTGTTTTGTTGTGGTGTGTGTTCATTCGGAGAGGTGCTTCCATCCATGCATCGTCATACCCATTTCTTGCCGCCTTTAAAAACCAAACATAACGCACCAGGCAAACAAAAAAGCCCCGAGCGCCTTTTCTCCTCCCCCCGTACAAACAATTCCATTGTCCGCCGTAGCGGCAGCTATATTTCCTCGTGTGCTATCCTAGCCTCATTCAGCAAGCCGTGCAAAGTTGATAAGGGGTAGGCCGACTTAAATGGTTTCAAGGAACATGTTTTCATATAGGGGTATGAACAGTATGTTATATGCGCCTTTGTGGCGTTATTCATGCCCAAATTACAGCCAATTGCACTATTTTGCTTCTCGATTTAAACCGATTTCGGGGGGAGCATGCAGCCGGACGCCCCCTGGGGTCTTGGTACTTCGCACCTCGATTGAATTATGCCTGGTCCACTTAGGTCCCCCTGTTGTGAGGGTTGATTTTTTCAAGGTCCCTTAAAAATGGAGGTTTCCGTTGTACTGAAACAATTCGAGACATGTCTGTAGTCCAATAACATGTTCTTGCCACAGGCATTTAATTTGAACCGATTTATTTGTTTGTGTCAATTATAGTAATGTGGCATACATCGAACAATTAAAACAAAGAGATGAAGAAATAACGGTCACAACAAATAGCAGCCGCTGATCATAATTCATACATGCTGTCACTGATAGTATGCCTCTTGATTACTATGTGTACATGAAGTTAACTTGATGATGTTAGCAAAATTAAAGTAATATATGGAATATACGGAAGTGTTTTTAAGCACTCTTCTCCATCTCTCTCTCGGTCTCTCTCAGCTCTCATCTCTCTCTCTAATTCTCATGCCTCATAAGGTCGTTCGTCTCTCTCTCTCTCTCCCTCTCATAAAGTGTTTGTGGTTTCACAATTTAAGCTTTTTTTTCCAAATGCATGTGCACGTCACCTGCATTTATTATAAGAGAGAGGAGTGTGTAGGAGAGAGATAGAGGATGAGAGAGAGAGAGAGAGAGGAGAGGAGAAAGAGAGAAGAGAGAGAGAGAGAGAGAGAGAAGAGAGAGGAGAGGGAGGAGATAAACATTTGAAACATTTGTTATTGGAAAGGATAAAGGAGATAATACACATCACAAGGGCACATACGTTACGATCTTGCCCTCGAACAAAGGAAGGAAAGCATATTAAAACTTTCAATTAATGAACAAAATCAACGAGCGAAAAAAAACAAAAAAAATCTACACATATCATACACCATAAACCCTCCACCCACCCCACACACACCACCTCAGCACACAGTACAATAATCAATATGACAACTAATATAAATTGAATTCACACGAATCGGAAAATACAGTTGTGGAGGAGGAGCAAAGAAAAAAAAAGCTATGGTCACATCGAATGTCAGCATTGTTCATCATTCATCATCGAATACACAATGAAATACTTTCTGCCTCCATCTAACCACCCCACCCCTCCCACCCACCCCACTAAAGTGAGCACGTCAGTCTGAGTATTATGTGGCGAGTTATACTCTATAAAAAAAGGCGAGCAGACTGAGAAAGTGAAAAGAGACCGACAGTGAGACAACACTGTCAAACAGCAGGTGTGTGAGTGAGAAGTAATCAAGACTTAGTTTGCAAATGCTTCAGACCCCCTTTTTTATCCGCCCCCCTCTCTCTCTCTCTCTCATCTTCTCGTGCTCTCTTCTAGTTTTTTTTTTTTCCACACCCCGCGCAGCGGCATTTTTCTTTGCACCCCAATATATGTCACAGTTACATTGCCGGTTACGCAGGTGACAATCATTGGTAGAAGAGAAGGACACAAAGACAACAACATAACAACACAAAACAACCCTCATGCTTAGAGACAAAATTTATGTACAAGTTACCATATGTTCATAAAAACATTTAAAACATAAGCTACATAGGAGATAATAATGTGAGTTGTGTAGATAGTACTTATGGTAGTGTTGTTATTGAAAACATTGAGGTACTGTGAATGAACATTAAAAACTAAAATCGTTTCGCATTTTTCTTAGGATCTGTTATAAGTGTTTAAATGCCACAAATGGTCTTTTTGACCCACTAAGTTGCATTTACAACCCTCTATTTTTCTCTCTCTCTATTGCCAACAGAACAACTGCCCGAATACTACATACTATGTCCTTGAAGAGGATCAACTCTTGGAAGATGTACTTGATATGTTGAGAATCATTGCGACCGGGAAATAGAGAGAGACAGAGAACGAGAGTAGAAGTAGAGAGATGTGAGAGAGAGAGAGTGAGTGTTATAGAGGAGGAGAGAGAGAGAGAAGAGAGAGAGAGCAGAGAAGGATAGAGATAAGAGGAGAGATAAGTTCCGGAGGAGGGGGTGGAGAGAGGGGAGAGGAAAAGGGAGTATCATCTGTAGGTAAATTCATCGTGTAATGTTAAGAGTGCCCTTTCCTTCATAAACCTTTTGTGACATGGTTTGCTGCTTGAAAAAGTAAAACAGACAGTGATCTAGTGTGGATTCAATTAAAATGCCTTTCAATTCGGCGAGTATTCTTTAATGCGTTGGCTGTGTCGTCACTACAACAATCATAAACATTTTCCTGTTTGGCGTCAAACAACTGGTCTGAACAAACTCGTGCACTGCCTCACAAAGTCCAAACTTTTCGTAAACTGGTCAATCCAGGCAACTGCACTTTGACTTTCAGGCGAACCTTTCTAGCAGTGATACATCCTTCTTGGAGTTGGAACTCAAAGATCTGGCAATCCAAATATTTCATTTATGCCATACATTAATAGTACCCATTCTTCCGTGTTTTTCTAATTTAGCATGTTCTGGTACTGCTTGTGGTGTGTTTTATATGCATCTGGTGTGTGCTTGCCTATCTGAAACTGGCCATCTTGTGTATCTGCCAAATGATAGTGTCCGAGTGACCGGGTGTTCTTGCCTTCTCTGAGTATATGGTGACAGTCTGCGATATGGACGAAGTGTGTAGTTTGCATAGCAAACGTTTTAGTATTGCAATTCTGTGTGGCAGATGGATTTGTTAGAACAACGCAGCCCCCGTCTGTTGTATATTTCCTGAATTCTTCACATAGCGACATGTCTTATTTCATACCTCGCTGCTCTGGCCTTCACCACAGGGTACACGCCCTGTTTTGAAGTGTGTCTCCTGTCCTGTGGGGGGGGGCGTTCCCCGTTTCTCAGTCTCTTAGTTTTGGCCTATTTTTAATGTTTCTCTCTCTTCTTCTTCTCCTTTAATCAGGCATGACCATACTCATCACGTGGAAGTGGTTCTGCTCACTTTAGCGAGGCAGGTACACCAACCCTCTTACAACATAGTGCGAAAAATAATAGAAAGGCTCTGATACTATGTGATTACCTCCTCTGTGACATTAGTGGGGGCGTACACAAATTCAGTTATAACACTGTAAACCATAAATGCCAAATAGTATAGGTGCGGAAAATAATCCAGTATTTTTTACGATACGTCAGTTTACTAAATCCAGGACACGAGTTTATTAATGAGATTTTAAACCGAAAAAAGTTAGTTAGATATGTTGAAAGTGTGTGACTTGTGGGAGCGGGGGGGAGGGGGACATGGGGTGGGCTTGGCTGGGGGTGCAACTCGGGTGTTCAAGTCGGGGGGGGGGTTGGACTGTGTATACGAATAAGTGACGAGTTGGATAGGTTTCATTGCCGACTAGTTTCGCAGTTAAATGTCCCCGAGTCTGGCCATGTGACAAGACCCGGGCCCACATGGACACTACATCAATAAATACTGTGCACACATTTGCAGGGCGACGCGCAGTCGCTACAGTCCAAAGTAATCGCACCCCGTGTGCCTTTTTTGTGAAACAGTAATGAGCAGTGTGGATTTGCGACAACCAGGGAAGATTTTCCCGTTTTCTGTCCTGTGAGCCATTACCGAGAGCCCTAACGCCTAAAGAATGTGAAATTTGCGTTGGTTTGCATGCGTAAGTGTCCAAGATACACCCTCTCATCGTTACGCCGGCGATTTAATTTTGCTGAGCGACTTTTTGGGCTGTGACAAACGCAGCACGCACACAACAGCACACACACCTACACGGGGGGGGTTTTGAACCAAGTTTACACTACACACACATGTATTAAGGAAGACATATTTGATCCACTGCAGTTATTGAGTGCAGTAGAATACACCGCGTTGAACACATTGTTGCTAGATTGACGGCTATTCATTTTTACTCGCATTAAGTTTTTGGAAGTATAATTTTTTTTATCAAATGGATCAGTAACTTTTGGTGTCGAAAGTTTTGTTTTTAAAGAAAGTGCTGACTAGTGCTAGCTTGGATGACCGCCAACGAATGGTAATTTTAAATGCTAACTAAATTGTATGTTGTTACATGTTAAGTAGTACTTACTACACTCTACACAATACAAGTGCAGGGCAAGGGAAAGAATGGGGCCGTGGCATAATATTCATAAATCATGGTGCTTTATATATAACTGTTACTTCTTGGGTGCGCTTGCAAAGGGCGAGGTGGTCATTGGTTAGAAACTATTGTTTTACCATACCGACCTTGTGACGGTCAGGGGCGAGAATATTTTATGGCGGCTATAATCATGAATATATGGGGGACTACTTTGTGACAGGACAAGGGGCCCCCCTTTTATGATCTTATGTATGGTGGCGCACAACGTCCTCAGTAGGCATGAATAGGTGGTAGAGGACTCATTTTGCAGTATAAAAGCCTTATTTTAATATTAAACTGTTTTCAGAACCTTTTTCTTGTATTGGTTTCTTCTTTTATTCTCTGTCTATTCCCCAGAAAATTCTTTTTATTCGATTCTGCTACACTTTTTCTGAAACCAAACACTATTGGTTCTGTTTGTGATACATGTTATACATTGTATATTACTGTATATCTAACTAGCACTAGACATTTGAGCATACTTTAGGATGCTCATTTTTTAACACGTTCTTCCCTCCGGCTTTAGTTTTACACTTAACTGACAATCTTTATACTGGGTGAAGTCCGTTCTTCCATCTCTCGCAGGCATCCCTTCAGTGGGGGCGGGCCTGCTGCCGTGTCTAACGGCTCGTGCTTCCTTGTGCGGGCTGATGGCTATCCATTACCAACGCTCATGATGGTAGGCCAACACGGCGTCTGTCAAGGTGCGCTCGTCGACGTCCGGTAATCTGGTAAGGCGTGGGTTCATGCGCTGTGGGATCCTGTGTCGCGACCTGTGCTAGGGCCGATCAAAGTCGATGCGGTGATTGTTGAAGTTTGTATGCTTTTGTTACTCTATTTTCCCTGATTACCTAATTAGAGCCTTGGATAAAAATCATCCCCAAAACGGTCTTAATCGGGGAGGTGGGTACCCCTCAGGTAGTCCAGATAATGAGATATTGTTGTTTGTTGTCGTACCTGGCTTAAAGCCTCAGGATGCATCCAACAGGCCAAAGCACTTGAACACGTTGGTACAAAGCAAACCAGGTTAAGGATAAGAACATGTACGTGTGATGGACCGCTTTTGACTACCCCGCCACACGGGGCGCCACACTCTGACTTTGAGGATGTTCGCAGTATGATATCTAAGGGTAGACAATTGTGGGTGAAACAACTTCTGGTCCAAATCTTAAGAAATAGTCTTAATAGGGAAGGTCTTTACCTGATTCCACTAGGGGTCCTGCGGTCGATAGAGACCTGTCTTGACGCCTCATTTTTGGTGCAACAGGCGTCAATTAATGACTCATAAATCTCCGCACTAATATTTAAGTTTAGTCTGCGTGATACATTACTAGCCCCATTGTTCTTGAAAATTCGACCCATCATTTTCTGGTATCCAGGGTATTCATAATCGACCCACAAATGTTTGAAATCAATTTCATAGCTCTGGAAATTGGTGTACTATATTCCATTGTGTTGCAGGTGGTTAGTATTTCATCTCGATGTTAAATAAAAGTGGTTTTTCAAGACACATATGAAAATAGAATCAAAAAAATCCTCAGTAAATGGTAGTATGGTGTTCTTCAACCTGAGTACAGAAAATTTTCATATGCGAGACAGCATAAGGGAAGAAACGCAGATACAGCGAATGCTTTGTCTTTTTCTTATCAAAGCTTCGTAAACTGTTATATATATGCTGCTTTCTAGTATTACGAGTGCGTCTCGATCCACTGTATCAGACAACTGTAAGCTCGATACGTTCGACAGGCTCAAGGTTGTGAGGTCAGGATAGTCCGTCTAAACAGTCGCTAGCTCTGGCAACCCCGACAGATCCCCCGACTTCTTTCTCCTGTCCTCACTGTCGGTAGATCCTACTACTTATAGCCATATGGCGACTCATCAGCATCCTAGATTTTTCTCCAAGGACGAACTGTTGAAGCACGGTCCATCATCCCTCGGGACGGACGAACCGACGAATATTCAGTGGCATTTCATTGAATCTTGGTTCTGCTGCTCAAGCAGTATACCTTCCGAATGCACATGTTACTTTTTTTTGGTTTAAAAACAATGTTTTTATTGACACACTTTGCAACACACAATATATATGTAGACAAGAGTAACAACAAGCACGGCGGCATTCTAAACATGTCACTCACACACATAGACATCGTAGCCTGAGCAAGGAAGGCGCTGGCATCACACTTTACAATTTAATGGAGATTCGTCAACAACTTTGTAATGTACGCTAAATTAGATGATCATACGAACTACTTCCGGAAAAGGTGAACAAATAAACACAACTATGGAATAATCTAGGTCATGAAACTCGCTTATTCCTGTGGGCACTAATGAATTCATACTAAATTATGGAATGAAAAGGGATATAATATGTTAATTGGGTCGGGAGTGGGGGGCACACTCATGTATCACTATGAACATATATCGTAATTTAATCATGACAAGGTTTTCACATATCACCAGGAACAAAAAGAAGGTACATCACTATATAATCTTGAGCAATTAACGCTTGGAACTTGTAATGAAGGATGCGTTTCCAACTTACATGGAGTGATGTGTCTGGTTTTCAATCTGGCATTCTTTATCCCTCCCCCGTATACAACAAAATGTTAACCATTGTTTTTATTAACGTACATGGAAACTGTACACCCCACTGCTCTGAACACGTGCGGATTCTGGGAGAGGTACAAGTGCAATCCGTTGTCCAACAAAAATGATCAACGATGAGTCAGCTTTGGATCCCCCCTTAAAAAAAAATGGGTCATTTCCACAACTACAGTCTAGGATCATTAGTAATGTTCTTCTAAAAAGGGCGGGGTTGTGCTTAATGTCGGTCATTTGGAACGGTCTTAGTCTACAAATGAATAATTCTCAGGATTCCTGTCGTTTAAGATATAACAAAGCTTTGGTACTGCAGTTATCATTTTTTTGGACAGAAAACGATTAATGAGGCTAAGTGAGTTGTCTGCTTACATCCATCAGGTAGTCATGCTCCAGGAACGTACTGAAGGAAAGAAAGACGTGTGTTATACAATTCGTGTTTCTACAATGAGGAACATAACCTCTCTAAAGGTACGCGATATGATAGGTGGTTTACACGGAAGTGAGTTGTATGAAGATTGAAATCTATCAGATACGAGGACCGTGGTTGTTACAGTTTTTTAAAGTAAAGCACTATTTTATGGCGAGCAGACATCCGGTTGCTAATTAAATGGTTTGTAATCCAGACTCAGAGTTACTTGTGGGCCTGTCCAATGGTCGCAAAACTGACCAAATAAATCCATTGGTAGTTTCGATATCGGTGGTCGGATTGGCTATAACAGTTTTGTTGAGGATATAAGAAATCTCTTATAGTAAAAATGTCAGTATTGGAACCTAGTCACACTTGTACCTCGGTATGTGTGTGCGATTGGGGGGAGTAAAGAAGACAGGTGGCAGAGTGATTAAGGACGTTTGGCCTGCGATTTCAATGCGTGACTGCAAGCATAAGTTGACCGGTCGAATTCCGGGCCTTCGCCCTTTTCATTTTCTAGTTTGACATGACATATCGAACTGGACGTTTTTGAGTGATCACTTCAAAAGGGGACTTAAAGCCAAGTCTGGCCCGTGGCGCTTTTACACACGTAAAAATCCCACGAGGGGTCAACAGTCTGTAAAAGCAGGAAGGAAATCACGCTGCCTGGTATGACCAAATTTTATAGATAAGTTTCCCAAGTCCTCCCTCTGTTATCCCCCCCCTCTCCCAAAAAAAAAAAAAAAAAAGAGTAGTATGCTGCGCTTGCCGATTCACTCTGCCATGGAATAGCAGTCCAAATTGTTGCACAGAGATTGGTCTCTGTGACTAAGAAATATATATATAGCGCAAATAGTTTTTTCTCTAACACCAACAGAAAGGGACCGTACCATGCTGAAAATGGGTCCCGTACTTCCAAACGCGGGCCGGAGATTGGGTGATCGGGCTCATGTGTCATCCGCTGTCGCTTAGCAACACGGTGACCTGCGTGCAGTCGTCGCAGCGTCCATAGGGACAGCAAAGAGCTGGGCATCAAGAACAGGGACCGGAGTACATACATAACCGACGCTCTTCATCCAAAAAAAAATTTGGGGTGTAGGCTCCTTTTTTTAACCCCGTTGCCTGCCAAATGAGATTTTTAAATCAAAAAAAATGTTTTCATACAAGATGAAAATAGTTCGAAGTAAGATACTATTTTTTTATCTTGTTGGGCAAGAATAGGTCTAAAATATCGAATGTTTCGTGCTCTTGCGTTTTGTATACAAGCAATCAAGTCTATTGTTGCAACGTGATGTATGTTTTTGTTGAATTGAATTTGCAATCGATATTAGCAAGCAAACCTTGCTTTTATTTTTTGGGACAAGATATTCCCATTCTTGCTTATGTATCCAAAACAACTTTATTTCCTATTGTATAATTGTAATATACTGCACTGTGCTCTATATCCTCTCCCTTATTATTCACACCTCTCTCCCTCTCCACTTTTCACTCTTAAAGTTGTGTTCATGCAATACGTGGGGGAACCTTGTGGTTTTAGGTTTAAATTAACTTTTGATCATTTCACAAGATTGGATTGTTGAGAGGTGACAATTTTTTTGTTGTGGTACCTCGACTTTTTGCTGTGTGGCTGTTTTCTTGGGCCTTGTATATCATTGTCTTATGTGTTGTGTGTGCTGTATACCACCTTCGCCCGAAATATCAGATGTTCTGTTGTGTCTCGTGTAATAACTTACCGTCACTGTGCGCTTGTTGTTTGTGTTTGTTGGGTGTAAGGTACTTTACATCTTATGTAACGTTTATTTTATCCTTTCGAGAGAGTGGCCCTGATTCTACTTGAACAAACTTGCGCACCATCTCTCAGACATTCCAACGCTGTTAGTCCATAAGGGCTAATCTCCCAAAAACGTCGCACTTTCTTCTCCAACGCGTATATGCTCTGTGTGATGTGGTTCTTTGTGCATGAATAGAATGTGGCTCAGATTAGATGTGGTGGGGGTATTGGGTGAACGGGACTTGATAACTGAGTTTGCTTGTTTGTGGTGATTATGATGTGTTGTGTGTACATGGGGTGCAATTGATGTGACAGTGTGTTTGTGTGTGTGATAAGAAGATGCGTGAGTTGTGTATTACCAAGGTTGCATATATGTCGATATGCTGTTTGGTAATTCTACATGAGTGTTACTCATTGTTTATGCTTGCTTTGTTGGCTGTGTTTGGGAAGACGAGTGCTTTGAGTATGTTTTGTTCCGTTATATCTGATGTTAATTGATGTAGATGTTCGGTGCAGGCATGGGCATTTCAGGCGTTCACGGGGAGTATATTTCTCTCTTGGTGTCATAGTAACTACCCGATTCGAACTGGTACTGAGGGGATTTTTTCTCCTCTCATCAGTCTGCCCTAGCCTTAACGTGATCCGACGTGGAATCTTTTCGGAATGAGACGTAACCTTGAGGTCCCAGTGGGCCGCCTGTGCACGTTTGCCACACGTTGTACAACCACCTAGTGGCAGTACGAAGAAAGTTGTCATTTTGGTCGCAAATTGTACACACCCCCCCCTCCTCCCGGCCGCCGGCCTGTCGTCATCAGTGTGTGCGACCGCGGCGGGGACTCGTAAAAGCGTGTGCGGCGCGTGGGTCGCAAATGAAAACCATACTACAAAGTATGTGAGTGGTGTCGCGCAGCGCAAGCGTGCGGCGTGAGCGCGATAGAGGTGTTACACGAGACGTTGTGCAGGGGTCGCTCGTGGAGGGGTCCAGGTGGAGCTGTGCAACCCAACGTACTATTTCACAACATAGATGAATCTGCCTTTCTGTGTGGAGCTTATAAAGTCACCGTAAATCTTTTCGGTGTGCAAACTGTGGCGGGGTGGAGTGTTGGTGGAGTTGGGGTGTGTTGACTGTGCACAGACACGATGTGTTGCGGCTAGAAGGTGCGCTCTATAAATGTCTATGCTTAGTGTGATGGTTATTGGGTAAGGAGGAGGATAAGAGCTCGTGTTGGGCTACAGGAATCTTTCTGATGTGCTAGTTTGGGATTAGTCTAGACCCCCCCCTTTTGTTTGTGGGTGTTGGGTTTTTGTGGTATTAAAAACAAAACAATGGTTTTCCTTTCTCTCGCCCCATATGGTTGCTTTTTAAAAGTAGATTTGTGTCTAGGGCCCCCCGCTCCCCCCTCGGCTCCATTGTAGCGCGAGGCGCCACCGGAGCTTCAGAAACAGGGTTGGGGGGTTGATAGGTGAAGGGGGGGGGAGGGGGGGGGCTGGAAGCGGTGTGTTGGTGGGTTTGTGTGTGTGGCAGGTGTGGGGAATGCGGGGTGGAAACCGACTTGGGGAAGGGTTGTGGCATAGCACAAGGGTCAGATAGAATGTTGATACTTTCATTGTTAAGCCTCTGTGAAAATAACGTGTCCAGAATAGTTCACGGCCGTGTCCGTAGAGGTTGGGCTGTTTGCATTGAGTTGGGTAAATTAATAGAGCGAGGGGAGTGACTAGGATGTGCATCGTACCGGCGGGCCCCAATGTGTTTAGCTGGCAGCATATAGGGTACAGAATGATGTGAGGTGGTGCGACCTGTGTGCAGTCACTTAGCGGATCGACAGTATAAGAGGTGTGTCCGAACGGGGGGGGCTTTTTGTCTGGTTTCTGTTAAGGGTGGCAAAGGCTACGGCCGGGGCTTATCGCGGTCGGGGGTGTGCGTGTGCTGGGTGCGAGATGAACAACGCCCTCGGGAGGGGGCGGACCCTGGCAGCCATGCATACTTTGTGCTAACATTGGCGTTATAAAATAAGATTGACAAGAGTGACATTGATGATAAATTGTAGTTAACAGGGACATGTCATGATAAAGTCCAAATATCCAGCTCATGAAAAGATGTGGATAACGCGCTACAATGTAACGCAACTGTGGACAGTGCGTATTCACACGGCTCTTTTTTTTGTCTGTTTTTTTTGTCCAGAGGACTTGGGGGTGAAGTGTTGATTGGGGTGTGGCCAGACGCATGAGGTGTCACTAGCCGGTATTTCGTTTGCTATAACGCTCTGACTAGTCCTCCAACTTCCTCTCGGCAAATTGGACTAGATATATGAAATAGAAGTATAAGAATTGGGTGACCAGTGGTGTGGTCTTGCATAAGAAAAATTGCTGCGATACCGCGTGTGCCACGTCTTATGCAATAGACTTTAGAGGTAAGGAATTGACCAAGGTGTTTCAAAGTCTTGCATAAGAAAATGCGGAACAGACTGCAACGTCTATTCATAAACTTCTGCATATATTGAAGAGATCTATCTGGTTGCCTGTAGGAAATTCTCCTCCCAAAACATTGATGAAGTTTGTTGCCTTTACTTTTCAATTTGTCAACGTTTTTTGTTTGTTAATCGAAGTAGAGTTCCTTCATTTAGGTCCTTAGATAAAAGAAAAAAATAATGGTTAAAACTTACCCGCTTTGCACCGTGCCAAAGTTCAGCATTTTAACCACAACAGTGTTTAGGTATTAGGTACTATTATAGTCACAGGCGTCTCTGTGAAAAATTCCGTGGGTTGCTCCCAATTTTGACACTATGTTAACTAAAAAGCATCAAATTGGGGTCTATTATCCAAAGACCCTTTTGTTGTTGGTTTTGAGGAAGTAAGGATACGACGCTTATTTCATATATGTCCATGCGAATCCCACTACTGCAGACAGATTTTGCGCTCTCCCAGTACATGTGTAATGGAAATGTTTGGCTGAAATATGGCTGGCGGTGAAGAGGGTTACTTAGACACTGGTACTTTCTTAATAGAGGAGCTAAGTACAAAGTATTCCCTTAAGCCTTCGCCACAACAGGTCGCATGTTTGCACCACAATATGAACACCCAATGTCAGTAAAAACCTTGATTCAGGGTCTGTTATCCAATGTATTTGTGTTCTTGTGATTTGGGGAGTGTTAAGGATAGGGGGGCCTGTTTTTAAGCTAAAAGATTTTAGTAAGGGCATCCCCAATATTTCGAGACAAAATGTTTTCTTTACCCCAGTGTAAGTTTATTGGATAACTTTGGCTAAAAACAATGGCGGCTGCGAAACGGGTTAAAAGTTTACACAGAAAGGTAGACTGGAACTTTACTTTTCTCTTCTTTGTGTGCAAATTTATTAATTCAGTTCTTTGTACAAAAAAGTAAAAAGACAGAAGACATTAAGAAACGACGTCTAAAGATACTGATGGGTTTTTCTCCATAAACCAGCAGTGAACCATTGTTTGGAAGATATCAGGTGACCGTGTATTACCTTTTTTTATGTCCCCTCTGACTTATTTTCGACATGGTATTGTATTCTTGTATATGAGGTAGGGTCCCACAGATTGTTTGTTGCTAAACAGTGTAGCATATAATAGGAAGGCTGTGCAAGTAACTTATGTGATCGCAGATCTCCTTACTGAATGAACACGATAAAAAATTCTAAAAGTTGGCGTGTCGGTTAAAGGAATGCTTAGAGTTCTGAAATGTTCTTGTCATCATTGGCTCTGTGGATCTTTCAATGAAAGTGAACCTGGTCTGTGCACAAGGGCCGGGTCAGCCAAAGAATCTCAATGAAGTTTAACCTAGGGTTCGGACACATCAAGGCGTCGGCTTCATCGGCATCACCATGCTGACTCTGAACAACCAGCTCCTGTTATGGAAACTCAAATCCAGGGTCTTCCTGACTTTCCAACATCACTTGCGGGGTCCTGGGTCCACAAGATTATCATGGGCTCTCCTGCCTTCAAGTGAGTTGGACTGGGAGAGTATAAGACGTTCAAGGTTTGCCCTGTGAAGTGTCGTGTTTGTTTGAGGTGAGGGAGAGGAATGCATCTCATGTCCCATGATAATTATACTAGACATATCAGCCTATTGTCTGCCTTTTTAGTGTGTTTTTTGTTCACTTATGCTTGTTAAAAGGTAATTTTATGTAGGGTTTGAATCAAAGTTTTAAAGTGTACTATACCGTGGTGTAATTGCATTTTATGTCTCTTATATGTCCACAGGAGTATGGAGTTGAATTCACAACAACAAAGATTCTAGCTAAATACATTGTGTGCCTTTTCTGCTTTAGGACAAACATACAACAGCGCAGCAGTGCTTTATGGAGAGTGTGTGTGCTTTATTGCTGTTATGTAAAAAAGGTTTAGGAGGTGAAAGGATAGATTAGGTTTAAACAGGCTGTGACATTTTGATATGTTTCTGTTCAAATTCATTTGCCCTCTGATCTGTATAAGCATCCTTTTTCAACCTTGATTCACATGTTCATTTGGGCTGTTTTATACTCAGTAGCCCTGTCTGTTATTCTCTCGGTGTGTAAATGCCGCCCGTTAGCGTGTCTATGACCCAGGGCTGTGGCACTGTTGATTCAGCGGTAGCGGTTTTGCAGCTGGGTTGACAGTCATTACGGAGATCAACCAGCAGGCCCATCCCGGCTCTTCTGCCGATGTGCTACCGTCTGGTGAGGCCTCAGATACCCTGCACATTGTGTGGCCATACCGCGGAAAGCGCAAATGACTTTCACCGTCACTGCGTGAAGAAGTGAAGGTACGCATACGTTTTATGGAAATTATCAAGGTGTTTGGGATTTATGAATTCTGTGTTGTTTTGAATGCATATTCCTGTGGCTCTGCTGCACTGTTTTCTTTATGTTGCATTATGTTGGGTTTTGTTTGTTTTTTAATTCATTGTTTGCCTCTCTTTTTTTTTTTCAAACCAACGATATGAGCCGGGATTCTGTGAACCAGATGCTCAAAATATCTGGTCAGTGTTTATTCTAGGATGCCTAGTTTTTGTAGGGAGGATGATTGTTTTTTGACCACTGCTCAGTTTGTGGTGTGTTTGTGTTGTAACAGAGTAAGGAGTAGTAAGAGTGTTTAGCCACGTCAGACTTCTAAAACAATTATATTTTTATCATTTCATGTGAGTGATTTTCTGCGCCATGTTGTATGGCATAGGTTTTTTGTGTTGTTTGCATTTTAACTTGTAACCCTTTGATGCATCAACAAAAGCATGGTATTTATTAGGTGCGGTGTTTTAAGAGGCAGTGTCCGTACTGTGTAATTAAAAAACCATGGTCTTTTTTTTTGTATGGTGTAGACGTTTAATATCCAATACCGTGCTAAAAATGCATCTTGTTGTGTGCTTATTTTTTTAAGATTGGAGTTATCAAAAGTTTTCTCTTTTCACACTGTTTTAGTGCTGGTTCATCTAGTGAGGTGTTTATGATTTTAAACTTCTTTGATTTCTGTGCCCAAGTGTGTATATGTGTGTGCGTAATCGTGTCGTGTGTTCGTGTGTAATAGGTAGACAAAGGGAAAGACGTATTTTCTGTTTTTTTATTTGCTAGAACAACAACATACATCAAATGTTGTTATGCTCTACATAGTTAGTGTAGGGGGATTGTTTATAGCCATGACAAGCTCACCTAGCATTACATCATCACTACCTCCAATCCTCTGAAGTCGGAGTGTCTGCTGAATAAAATAATGGTGGCGGGGTAGTCAAACTAACTTAAGTCTTCTTACACACAGTAATGTTGTCCATCATCCTTAGCTGGTGCCATTTTATCAGATTAATCCATAGTGTTCAAGTGGCTTCAGCTGTTGGAATGATCCGGAGTCTTTTATCCAGGCTATGACAACAACACATTGTGAGTGACAGAATTTGTACTGGATTGTGCCTTAGATATGTATTTAATCAACTGTTTCTCAATACATATTATTAGAATATGGAACTAATGACAGACTTAGAAATGCATCTTTTCTACACAGTGTATTAAAGTATATCGTGTGGGTGGTGAAGAAACGTAATAAGCTCAAAAGTGTGAACTTGCTCAATGGAACTAAATAATATGACTTTTGAGCTTGAGTTTTAGTGTCTGTGTTGAGGGAGTCTTTTTGTGAATATATGCATGGTAACATTATTCGCAGCAGAACATTAGCACATGAAGGGAGAATTTTAGTTTGAACTAGATAAAGATAAAGAGAAATAATGCTTGCCAGCTTCTCATTGACTAATCCAGAATAACGCATTACATGGTATTTCCTCGTGGGAATACCGGTGTCTTTAGTACAAACAGTTTCCCCACCTGCTAAGTTTTCTGTCATAGGACGAATTTGCGCCCTAATTTATTGCTCTCTTTGAGCTCTACTTTTCCTCTTGCTTTAGTCACAGTGGAACCTCCCTTAACATACCTGCAAATCATCCAAAATGGGGTCTGTCAGTTGAGTATACAGTGAGTTGTAGAAGGAGGTAATTTTAATAGCTTACAAGGGGCAAATTCTCATGAGAAGTATAGGTCTTAAGTGGGAGGATCCAAAGTCTTATAATAGGGGTGTGAGGTTCCACTGATCATCTATATTTTTCCTGCCTATTGGTGCACCATTCTGCGCGTGCTTTTTCAAACATCTTCGCATTATAATGATTCTCCTTTGAGCCCTTCGCGAAATCCGGAGATGTTTTCGATACATGAATGGACACTCAGGGAGAGACTAGTGAAAACTGGGCACATATGTATTCTCGACACCCATTAATGGTATCGCATAATGCCTGGGAAGGCGAAGAAGGAGAAGTAGTATTTATGGAAACAATGCAAATGGTTCTACCCTAGAGACAGCTTTGGATGCAGGGGGAACATTTATCATATATCAAGGATGGTAAGATTAGATATAGGAACGATTGAGGGATGACCTTAGGGTCTAGTCTCAATGTATCTGTTGTTTATACTATTGGGCTAAGGAGCGAGCTGGTGCGCGAAAATGAACCATAGTGAAGGGAGTTGAGATTACGATTAGAGTGTACCGATTTCCTTATTTCACTATGGGGGAAGATAGTGGAATATTGTGAAGTTTATATAACTAATGATGAACACTAGTTAGGTTGAAGTGCTCTTTACAGATCTCAGGGAATGATGCACAGGTCAATCTAATTAGCTTTTTTGTTCACAGTAATCATAGGTAACTGAAGTGAGTCTTATGTTCTCTGATGACTGTTGTGTGTGTCCATGTTCCCAAACTTTAACATTGCTTTTCTTGGACTAGAAGGCCGTAATTGTTCAAACTTTGGCAATACTCATAGAATGTTCATGCACGCTTTCAAGAAAGATGATTTGCACTCTTAAAATTAGGGTCAACTGACCTTAGTCAACCTTTGAGCCTATTAACATTTTTGTGTCTATAGGTCGCATATCTTCACGTTTTCAAGTTTTCAATTACCCCAAATTTGGCATGTTTTTGTATTAGCTTATGGTGATATGGTATGCAGGGTGACTTTTACCCTATTGACTTTAACCTTGGCCTTTGACCTTGAACATCATCAATTAATTGTCAATCGTCAATTATATTTGTTTGGGCCATATCTTTTAGATTATGGCAGATATAGTATCAAAATTTGGCAAGTAGGTAAAACTCTGGAATGCTAAGACAATCTGGCATTTAGCTATATCTCCCTAAACATAAAGCGAGTACACATACTAAGCAATTTCTTTGTGTCCAGTGTCCTTTTTTTTATATATGTTTTACAGAATATGCAAACCTAAATTTTTCTGTTTTTGATATGTAGTTTATGTGAAAGTACACAATATGACATTTAGATCTGTCTCCAAAAACACAAAGCTAGTGAGCCTTGAAGGCTTTGCCTCTTGTTATCACTCTCCATTTCCTTGACTATACTCTTCTTCTCGCCTTAGGCAGGCCAACTTCATCACATTGAAGATTCTGCTGCACTTTAGGGGTTAGTACGAAAAAGAAAGAAAATAAGTTCAGGAAAGATAGAGTAGAATGGGAACTGATATTATGAGAAGATGGATCCCAAAGCAATCAGGGATAATTTAAGTATTTATATATACTAGCGCAAAGTCGCGGTGGCCTAAGGGTACCGGTAACGCCTGGTAACGGTTAACCGCCAATTACTTGTAAAATGCTGCAGGTACATGAAATTTGAAAAGCGATTCGGCTAAGAAAAGGCGGAGTTATAAGGCCGCCGGTTTCCAGTTGGCGCTGCTCTGAGAGTGACACGCGCTCCGCTGAGATAATGTAAACGCCAATTGACTGGTAAGAGACTGAGTACAGCAAAATTGAAGCGATTGCGGTTATAAGAAAAGGCGCAGTTATAAGCGCGGCACCGTTTCCCCGTTGTGCCTGCTGCTCTGAGAGTGATGCGTTCGTCCCTATGTCAACAGGTAACAAGCCTAAGTAACCGCTAACAGCCAAGTACTCGGTAACGGCTGAGTATCAGCAAATGTGAAGGTCGATTCGGATTAAGAAAACGGCGGTAGTATAAGGCCCCGTTTGCGCGCGTTGGCGCTGCTACTGAGCGGTAGGGGATTAGTGAGCAGCGCTCTCAAAAAAAAAAAGAAAAATCCGTTCTCTTCACATTTGATGCCGAGAGCTTTGCCCCGGCCGACAGCAAGGCATGACAAGCAAATTTGAAGGCGATTTCGGTTAAGAAAACGGCGGAGTTATTCGTGAAAAGTATGAAGGCGGAGCGTAATGTTCGCGCGCGTTTATGAATGCGATATTCGCATCTCAAAACAGAGAAGAAAAGTTTTGGCAGGTCAATTCGATACAGTCAATATCACACGTTCCCCACGATTCACGCCAAAATCTACCGTGCCAAATTCAAAGGCAATCCGTCCAGAAATACCATGGAGATACGGGAGATACGGGCGCCGAGAGGCGTCGGCGGAGTCCGCGTTTCGGGCGGGTTCATTTGTCCAAACCGCGCAAATGACAACCGTGGCCGCCTCGGTTGCACAGGGGGGGGGGGGGGGATTGACCATCGCCGGACCGTTAGGGCATGACCCAAGCCCCCCAAATTGTGAAGCGATTCGTCCAGGAAAAAAAACCAAACAACGCGGAGCTTATTACAGAAGGCCTGCGTTTTGTGTTTCAGGGCAGGAAACACAGCACACAGACGACACATACACACACATGGACACTTGGCTTTTTGATTATATGATGTATTTCTTTGGTTGATTCCCAGCTTGTTCTTTTACTCTCAACAATTTTGACTTGCCTTGACACAGAACAACGCACTGGCCTTCATTCCCTGATTGCAATGTGCTCCTGTTCTCCTGTTCTTGTAGGACTGGGAGAACGAAAATGTGCTCAAATGACCTTGGCAGAGAACATTATCCTAGAAATGGTGAAAACGAAAACACCATGGAGAAATAGGGATGAAGAGTCAGGATTGTAGTCCTCGTTATTACAAATTTGTAGTATATACAAAAGGGGGTTTCCCCCTTACCGACTGTAGTCTACTCTACATCATCCCTACTACATGCTTCATATCAATGCATCACACATAAATGCACTCATTGTTTTACTTGATGTTTCAATATTGATGAAGTCATTTCGTGATACGTAGGTCTACGTGGTATTTTTCTCATATATTTGATTTTGATTCAAACGGTTTATTAATTAGGGCCTAATTAAGTCTCAGTGAGTTAGGCCATTGGGATAAGCCAACTGTGTCCTAGGCCCATTGTGTCCACTCCTGGTTGATCCCTTTGTGTTCCAGGCCCGCTATGTCCCTAAAGGAATCCTCAACTGTAATTTTGAGGATTCCTTTAGGTCCCAGGCCCGATATGGCCCAGGAAATTGGTGCAATTGTTTTTTTGCTCGTGTGTTATGGTTATAGTATCGATGGTGGTGGTTTGCGTATGTGACGAGTGCTTGCACGCGCACACGCGTGTGTGTCTGTGTGTAAGTGTGTGTTGGGGGTTAACTATGAATACACGCATGTGTGTGAGTGTGTATGGCTTTATATAAACTAAATATATATATATATATATGATATACAGCCAACGATATATATATATATATATCTGTCGCTCACTCTCTCTCTCTCTCTTCTCAATCAGGAAATCGGTAATATTCTCTCATCTCTCCGCATCATCTCAACTCTCTCTCATCGACCCCCCTTCTCTCGGTCCTCTCTCTCCTCTCTCTCTCTCTGTTAGATCTGTGCATATGAGGTGGAGAGAGAGTGAGAGTGAGGTGGGGGGAGTACCGGAGACAAAGCCTAAACAGAGGGCTTCGCCGGGAAAGCGGCTTGACAACTGTTGCGTCACCAGCAAATGCCACCAACGCCTTGCTAACACACCCCGTGTCATAATTTAGGCCCAACAAAAATCTATAATTCCGTTGTGTGAGTTGCACAACGCAACATACTGCGGTCAAATCGGCTCTCCATCTGTCCTTTATCCTATCTCGCCGGAGCAATGCCAGTCTCGTCTTCCGTCTCTGTACTCTCTACTCTCTCTCATCTGACGCGCAAGAAGGAATTTCAGTTTGCAAGGTCAAGATCAGCATATAGTGATAATTATATGCTCGGCATGTGTTCCCTTCTCTAGGAGTATACCAAGTACCAA
>JAGGCT020004036.1:920363-960363 GCA_017654935.2 Phymorhynchus buccinoides
CGCTCTGCGATGACGACTTGTGTGCAGTAAGTTCCACGGTAATCCAATCACATCATGACCTTGGTTGCAGTACGTCACGGTCGGTCATCACCAATCAATCAATCATTGACTTCCTCGTATGTGTGCACAGTTAAGGTTCACGGTCATCAGTATCTACATGACTTTGTGGCCAGTCCGTTCACTGGTCGGTCATCCATCCAATCCATCACCACTGATTGTGTTGCAGTAAGTCACGGTATTCAATCATCATTCATTGACTTTCGTGTGCAGTAAGGTTCATGGTCATCCAATCCCATCCATGACCTTTGTGTGCAATAAGTTCACGGTTCATCCAATCATCACCAATGACTTTGTGTGCAGTAAGTTCCACAGTCATCCAATCATCAATGGACTTTGTGTGCAAAAGTTCACGGTCATCCAATCATCATCATTGACTTCGTGTGCAGTAAGTTCCACGTCAATCCAATCATAACCACTGACTGGTGCAGAAGTTCCACAGTCATCAATCATCACTGACTGTGTGTGCAATAAGTTCACGGTCAAATCCAATCGTCACCACTGACTTGTGGCAGGTAAGTTCACGGTCACCCAATTATCAGACTTGAGTTGCAATAATTTCAAGGTCAATCCAATCATCCACTGACTTTGTGTTGAAATAAGTTACGGTCATCCCAATACATCAAAATCTGACTTTGTGTGCAGTAAGTCAGGTCATCCCAACAATCTTGACTTTGGTGCAATAAGTTCACGGGCATCCCAATCATCTCATGGACTTGTGTGCAGTAAGTTCACGGTAATTCAGGTCATTATCATTGAATCATTCACACTGACTTTGTGTGCAGTAAGTTTTTCACGGTCATCCAATCATCACATTGACTTGTGTGCAGAAAGTCACGGTCATTCAGTCATAATCATTGACTTGGGTGCAGTAAGTTAACGGTCATCCAATCACATCATGACTTTGTGTGCAGTAAGTTCAGGTCATCATCAAAGGATATCATTGACTTCGTGTGAGTAAGTTAACAGTCACCATCATCCCCATTGACCTTTTGTGCTGCAGTAAGTTCACGGTCTACATATCATAACATGACTTTGTTGTGCAGTAAGTTCACGGTCAACAATCATCACCAACTGACTTTCGGTGCAGTAAGTCCACGGTATCCAATCAATCACCATTGATCTTGGCTGCAGTAAGTTCACGGTCATCTATCAAAGACATCATGATTTTGTAGGCAGTAAGTTCACGGTCATCCAATCACTGTCTGCAATATTGTGCCATGCATTCGTCCGTGTGTGCATGTGTTGCGTACGTGCATGCGTGTGTAGGGTGTGTGAGGTGTGTGTGTGTGTGTGTGTGGCGTGTTTTGGGGTGTGTGTGTGTGTGTGTTTGTGAGTGTGTTTGTGTCCCTTACATCAGTCAACGGGGGTTATGTACGAATAAACTCTGAAACCAGCCTCCGAACATTTCTTTTATTTGTATGATAAGATCCCTCGCTTCACTCGAACTCTCTGAGAGGCGTTATTCACCGTTTAAGTGATTACTGTTACTACTGTACATGACATAGCGTGGATTTGGTTTGGCAGGCTAAAGGTCAAAGAGAGCTGTAATAAAGACACGCGTACGTGTCATGGTGGCGGAATGTGACCACGCCTACAAAACACGTGCAGTGAGGATGAGAATTGTTTTTTTACTCTTTAAGAGTACTAAGCATGTTTATTGCTTTCACCAAAATGTCAGAATCGTTGTTATTCTGTTGACTGCATAAGATTAAAGACCAACCAATCGGATTCTTTTTTCTTAGATCAAAACAAAGCACAATATAGTCTGGTGGAAAAATACACGGAGGAATTTAGACTAACACGATTGAGAAACAAAAGAAAAGAATATCATGTTCCTTATCTCGGTGTCTCTGGTTTCTGTCTCTATCTGATCTCTGTCTCTCCTGTCTGTCGTCTGTCTCTCTCTCCTCTCTCTTTCTCTCTCTCTCTCTCTCCTCAGCTCTCTCCTTCTCCCTCTCCCTCCTAATCGGAGACAGACTATGCGAAGCCTCATTATGACTCTGATCAGTGTCGTGACATAGGACCAACATTTTGTTTCCCGCACAGAGGAGGGCACAAGGCCATATGAAATCGATCAGACTCGATCAGTTGAAATGAGAAAGCCACCCTATTCGGCCCTGTCACCTGACTGGGCCGACTGAGTCAGACTGAATCGAGCAGCACGGTTAGCAAAATGAGGGAAAACGTTCACGACCTGATCGAGTCACAGAGGCAGGTCACATAGTCTGATCGACGGCTTTAAAAAATAAGTATGTATCATGTCTTCTGTCTTCCAGTGTCTGTTAAACAGATACGTAGTGTGTGATGTAATCGATTGGCTTTAGAGTCAAAAAGGACTATCTTTAGGATAGTCCATTGACTTATTATGATGTTAGCAAAAACTAAGAACTTGTATAAAAAAGATACAAATAATATAAAATGGGGATATACTTTATATTTCTGCAGTCTTTTTTTCCATACAAGTTATTAGTATCGCAATGATTTCAATTAATAATACGTCAATGGGCCATCTCAAGTAATCGTTTGACTATAAGCCATCGAATATTGTCAATTCATGATAAAAGGCAAAGCCTGATCACTAAGCCATGGCATTTGGCAGTCTGCGAGAGGAATGGAAAGAAGACGTCGAGTTGCTGATGCCTTCTTGTTCTACGTACAAAGGTCTTATGCCAAATGAAATGACAAACACGCAGGGAGACAACGTAGGCACAAACATAACCTTCTTGGCGTGAGGGACAGCACCAAAACCATCACCAGTCAAAAGTCAAGTCTAAGTCAAGTATTATGATCTCAAACAGAGAAATTAATTCAGGTGCAACATCCAATCATTTTTAAAAAAACATATCACCAAAAACAATTGCAGAAAGCACGATAACATTAAGGACAACATTGGGAGAAATTATGGAAACCATTATATAAAGCAATCAACAGAAGCATAACAAATAGGGCTAATATTAAGATAGTAACATTAACCCTTTTCACCGCCAGCCATATTTTCAGCCAAAACGTCCTTAAATTAACTGGGTAGAGAACAAAATCCATCTGCAGTATTGGGGATTATTCTGTGGACATCATATAAAATAAGGTCTATCACTACTTCCCAAAAAACTAGGACAATCGGGTCTTGCAACGCACGCCTACATTAGAGACACACAAGCGATCTTAAAAACAACAAGATGCGAAATCGCAATAGTTTTGTGGCACACGTCTTATTTTACCACTCAATCAGAGTCACCTCCCCTGGCTTTTCAATAATTGTTAATCTTGTAAACCAGAAGTTATCTCCGCACCAGTTCGTAAATCTTATACTTTTGGGGAAAACATTTAAAACTATGTAGACCTACTTATACTCATCGAAAAGAAGCACTGAATACTCGTCTGTGTATTGTAGGTGTCTGTATACGTATGTTTATTATTTTGTACGCTTTTAAAATACATCATTTTAAAGAGCGGCCTCAATGTGAAAGTGTAGCCTCGATTTGGAAAGTGCGACCATTTTGTTCAAATGTGCGACAATTTGGACGACCGACGGACAGAGAGACAGACCGGGGAAGCCCGAACCGACCAACAAAGGGGAGTTATAGGGTTGTGGTTGAGCACAAACAAAAAATGACGGATTTTTTTCGGGAACAAGCCCATTGATTATTTAAAGTCAGTAGGAAACACATGTGTGCTTGGAGCATGGACAAAACTCCCAGTGTTGAATTCTTGTAGGGAGTAAAGAGCTATTAGCAGCATCATATGTTATTTGATAAGAAAATGCCAAAAAACACCGTTAATAAACAAAAAAATTAGAAGTAATTCCTTGCATGAGAACTGCCTTGCTGACCATAATTGAAGTAAACAGCATCATATCCTAGGGTTGATCTGGGAAGAGTCCATCCCAGCTTTCCTTTTCACCTAGAACTGGGGGCCATGTGGTGAAGTCGTTAGGAGTACCGTACACATTAGTTCGCTTTGCTGCTGACAGTAGTTACTGTAGTGCAGGGAAGAATATCACCAAGTGTACAGCCAGTTGTTTCCCTTTTTTCTTACTCATATTCTTGAGAAGTAGTATTGGTAAACACTGTCAGGTGTTACTCAAAACTTAGCGGTAATACTGGCTCTGTGGGGGAAACAGTTTATGCCGCTTAAACGCGCAATTGTGCGGACTCTACATCACCAGTTTGGAAGCTATTGATAAGATCTTGAAAATACGCAAATTTCACAAAAACAGAAATCTACCAAAAATTGAGGTAAGTGGAGCGTGCCTCTAATGTAGCGAAAACGTATTCGTTGACAATGTCTGTGGCAGAAATAAAATGATGTAGACTGCAATACTGTTTGTGACACTGTTCTGTGGGCAGGATAAGCTGCTGCAGACTGCCAATAAACTGGTTCTTGACACTGTCTGTGTGCGAGATTAAAGCGCTTCATGACTGCATATAAACGTCGTGACTACGGTCTGTGTGTCAGGGATAATCGATGATGGCGAGACTCAAATAAACTGTTCGTGACAACTGTCTCGGGCCGAGATAAAGCTTGCTTGCATGGAATGCATAACGTTCGTGACATGTCTGGCCTGCAGGATAAAGCTGCCTCATGACTGCAAGAAAACTTTCGTTGACACTGTTGTGTGCAGGGATAAAGCTGAGCATGACTGCAATAACTGTTTGTGACACTGTCTGGGTGCAGAGATCTAAGAGATGCCTATGACTACAATAAACTGTTCGTGAACACTGTCTGGTGCAGAGATAAAGCTGCGCATGACTGCAATAACTGTTCGTGAACAATGCTGTTGCAGAGGATAAAGCATGATGGCCAATGACTGCCATACACTGTTCGTGGACACGGTCTGTGTGCAGAGAAAAGCGCTGCTGACTGCAATAACTGTTCGTGACACTGTCTGTGTTGGCAGAGATAAGTGCGGCATGATGCAATAGTTTGTGACACTGTCTGTGTGCAGAGATAAAAGCGATGCATGACTACCAATAACTGTTCCGTGACACTGTCCAGGTGTTCAGAGGAGATAAAGCTGCTGCAGACTGCAACTAAATGTTTCGGACACTGTCTGTGTGCAGAGATAAAGCGCTGCATGAACTGCAAAACTGTTTCGTGCGACTGTCTTGTGTGCAGAGATAAAGCTGTGCATGAAGCAATAACTGTTCGTTGGACCACTGTCTGTGTCAGGGATAAAGCTGCTGCATGACTGCAATAACGTTCGTGAACACTGTCTGTGTCGCAGAGATAAAGATTGATGGGGGGGGGGGGGGGGCATGACTACAATAAAACTGTTCTGACACTGTCTTGTGCAGGGATTAAAAACTGATGCATGATGCCAATTAACACTGTTCGTGACCACGTCTGTGTGCAGGATAATAAAGCTGATCGCATGGACACAATAAGTGGTTCGTGACACTGTCGGTGTGCAGAGTAAGCTGCTGCATGACTGCAATAACTGTTTCGTGAACTGTCTGGTGCGGAGAAAGCTGCTGCATAACTGCAGCAACCACAGAGAAAGCTGCGGCGAGGGAGGCCGTTTTTGTTTTTGGTTTTTTGGGTTTCTTCAAAAGTTTGGTATGTGGTAGTGCAGAAACTGCTGGTTTCCTTGCCAGAGGACATGTTGACAGCACAACCTACATGAAAGAGACAAAAAGAAAGAAAGCCGCGGTGTCGTGTCTTTAACAGGTAGGAGGGCTCATACGCTATTGCATGATTCCTCGTCTGATATATGTTGTCAAGAAAAACCAATGAAAAAAAGGAAAAGAAAAAGATTGCAAACCATCGAGCTCCATGACGCGAAATACCCAAGAAGCTTGAAAAGGGTGTAAACTTCCATTCTCTTCTGAACATGACTCTAAGCGAGAGAGGTGCATTAGGTAAAAGACCCGAAGATTGTCTTTGTAAAAGGTAACTTCCATTTGTATTTGGTGGTGGTGGTGTTGTGGTTGGTTTTTTTCCATTTGGCCTTACTGTAGTCTACTTATTTTGAGTCTACTGATAATGAGTAAACCTAATAGAAGACAGATAAATTGTTCACCTGCCGGTGCGAGTTATGTCCGAATCATCATCATCCACCATACATCTAGTAGCAGCAGCAGTAGTGTAGTAGGAGTTAGTAGAGTAGATAGTAGTAGTAGTAGTAGTAGTAAGTGGTAGTAGTAGTAGTAGTAGTAGTGGTAGTAGTAGAGTAGTGGTGGTGGTGGTATGTTGGTCGTAGTCTGTAGTAGTAGTAGTAGTAGGAGGAGGAGGAGGAGGAGGAAGAGGCAGGAGGAGTAGGAGGAGGAAATATAGTAGTCGTCGTAGTAGTAGGAGTAGTAGTGTAGTAAGTTAGTAGTAGTAGTAGATAGTGGGTGGTGTAGTGGGTTAGTAGTTGTAAAGGAGGAGGAGGACTAGTAGTAATGTAGTAATATAGTAGGAGCGTGTATTAGTAGTGTAGTAGTAAGTTAGTAGCAGTAGTAGTAAGTAGTCGTAGTAGAAGTAGTATTTGTTGTTGTTGAGCTTATTGCACAGTGAGCTTATTGTTATTAAAACAAACCCGCAATAAACAACTTTAAAAACTGTTGACACGACTTTCACGGCATATCCACACGTTACGCTCAGGATTGAAAACACGATGGTTCCTGCAGATGAACGGGACCCACCACGTGAGTGTGTGGCGGGCTGTGCCACGGCAAGGGGACAAGTCAAACCCGGAGACAGGCGTTTGTGTGCAATACCACGATAGCCACAGCCCGTCCGGATGGCAGCCTTGCAGTAAGGGGTTTATGTTGAGTAATGTTAAACATAAATTGTAGTCGTTATAAGTACTGTCTGTGCATCAGCCTCATAATACTACAGGGGTCTAGAGTGGGGCGACATATGAATTTACGTCAAATCAAGCTACTGTAAACTGTAGACATAATACTAATCTTATTCTACTCTGTCTCTGCAATACCACGTTGTCACATTGTTGCAGTCTTTATGTGGGGACACAAGGCCAATAAGGGATTTGTTTTAAGTAAGTTAATCAGTCAACAGTGTCTAAGCCATTGTACACATCAACAATGAAGGGTCGGTTTGTAAGTAATGTCATCGGTTTCAGCATTGTCTAAAATCATTGGGACACATAGTACAGCAGGAATTGTTTGAAGTAATTTGATTCAGTTCAGCATGTCTAAATCTTTGAAAAACCAATCAGTTAAGGAATTGCTGAAAGTAATTGTATTCAGTTCAACATTGTCTAAAAACCATTGGGACACATGTGTCAGGGAATGTTGAAAGAATTTGATCAGTTTCAAACATGTCCTTAAAAAACCATTGGACACATAATATTATGTAGAAGGGAATGTTTAAGCAAATGCTTATCGGTTCAACATTGTCTAAAACCATTGGACACTGTAGCAGGGAATTGTTTGAAGTATTTGATCAGTCAGCATTGTCTAAAACCATTGAAAACATGTAGCAGGGATTGTTTGAAGTATTGATCAGTTCAGCATTGTCTAACACCTTAGAACACAATCAGTAAGGAATTGTTTTAAGCAATGTATCAGTGCAGTATTGCCTAAAACCCCTTTGAACACATCGTAAGGGAATTGTTCTGAAGAATGTATAAGTTCAACATTGTCTAAGCCATTTGTACATTCAACAGTGAGGGAGGGGGTGTGTTTTAAGAATGGAATCGGTTCAGCATTGTCTGGAAACCTTTGAACACAGCCAGAGTAAGAATGTTGAAGTAATGTTATCAGTCAGCATGTCTAAAACCTTGAAACACAATCAGTAAGGGAATTGTTTGAAGTAATTTTATAGTTCAGCATTCTTCTAAAAACCATTGGAAACATCAGTAAGTGATTAGTTTTAAGTAATGTTATCAGGTTCACCATGATCTAAAAACCGTGGACACAAACCAGTAAGGGATTGTTGAAGTAACAGTTATCAGTTAAGGTTCAAAAATGTCTTAAACCATTGGACACACGTAAGGGAATTGTTTTAAGTCATAGTTATTCGGCTCAACATTGTCTAAAACCATTGGGACACACGTAGTAAGCGAAATGTTAAGTGGGCCGTTATCAGATTCAGTATTGCTAAATCCATGCTTTGGGACACAAATATAGCAGTAGTAAGGGATGTTAAAGGTGCACCCATACGGATACGTGTTTGCAAAGAAAAACATCGAGATCACCAGAAAACACCCTTTACAGAGATCGCAAATCACTTTGCCTGGTTCCTAGAAATCAACAAACCGTCAAATCGGTGATCATCTTGGCGGAGGTACTGGGAAGTCACATCTTTTAGTGACAGATAGTGCCCGTTCTCTTTCTAATGGCCACCTGATGCCGCCTTAGGCCAAAACATTTGCCACAACATTTCGCCGAAAGAGCCTTTTTAGCGGGCACCACTATCCAAAAATGTGAGGTTTTGGACTTGCTGGAGAAAAGTGCAAATTTCTTGGTGAATTCTTACAACCCACTGATACGAAACTAGGGGTCAGCCCAACAAAGCTGTGCGACATATCAGTGGCACGTGATTATATGATTATTATGTCTTAGTCATTATATCTTCATAGTGCAATACACCAAATCGAGAAGAGACAATAAGACTTTCCTGTGACAGATTCAACACTTATAAAATTACGTTTATTTTTCTACGAGTCACAACACAAACGTCCATGGGGAATAGTGGGATGGATTTAAAATAGTCCCCCCGCCTTCTCTGGATAATTGTGTGCTGGCAAAGCCCTCTATTACTCTCTTTGAATCTACCTTTCCCTTCTTATTGTAGCCTAAGTATTTCTGACTTTTTGTCTCTTTTCTGTGTTTGCTATAGATAATATTCAGATACAAATAGTCCCCACCCTACATTGGAAGCTCTGTGCAAGCAAAGTCACCATAATTACTCTATGTTTAACTCTCGTCTTTCCTCTATTCTTCCCTTCTTTTTTTTCTCTTCTCTATTCTTTCTTCTCTTCTCTCGTATGTCGGACTCTGTTCTTTCTGTCCTACGTTATCTAGTATTTCTGCCTCTTTGTTGCCATGTGCGGTCTGTTGTGGTTCATTATTCGGGAATTTTGTCTCATTTCTCTTGTGTTGTTCTAGATAATCTTCAGATACAAATAGTCCCCATCCATCTAGGAAGCTCTGTGCAAGCAAAGTCCATATACTCTATTAACTCTGTCTGCTTCTTCTTCTTCTTATTCTTCTTCTCTATCTCTTCATTCTTACTTCCTTTCTTTCTTTTCTTCCTTCTTCTTTTCTTCTCTTCTTCATTCTTTTCTTTTCTTACTTCTTCTTATCTTCCTTCTATTCTTCTTTGTCCTTATTCTTCCTCTTCCTCTTCTTTTCTCTCTGTTTCCTATTCTTCTTCTCTCTCTTCTTATTCTTCTATCTTGGTCTTTTTCTTCTTTCTCTCTTCTTCTTCTTATTCGTCGTCTTCTTCTATCTTCTTCTTCTCGTATGTCGACTCCGTCATTCTGTCCTTTACTTGTCATCAAGTATTTCCTGCTCTTTGTTGGCCATGTGCGGTCTGTTGGGTTCATTCTAGATAGTGATCACCAAAATAAAAACATAATGGATGCTATTATCCTTTATTAATATACGATTACAGTAAATCTACAGGAAAGTGATCAGGGAAACGAATGGTCAACCTATGGCGATACTTTTCACGCAGAGGGCAGTCAAGCACTAGGGGCTATCACGCGATTTTCTTTACTTGGGCGTAGCTGACGAGAGAGAGAGTAATGGTAGGGACCATCACGTTCTCTCCTACCTTCTTATCCACAACTATTAAATGAGAGATTAGCCCACACGGGTGCGTCATGCCCTTGCGTTGAGAACAATGCGCACTAAGTCTCTCATTGGGCGACCATGCTAAGAAAGGTCACATGACCAATTACAGCATCCCTCTAGATGAAATCCTGCGCACAACCGCAACTCATCACTGGTCATGTTAGAAACAGCATCTTTTTGTTGGTAGCTGAACTGATTGTATAATAGTGTGCTAAGCTTCCTGGTAAACTACTAAAGAAGACCCTTGAACACTGTGCACGTTACAGTAGTGAAGGTCCCGAAGTTGTCACATGCAACTGTATTGATATATAAAAGAAGGCAAAGGTGAGGCATGCGAAATTGGGACCTCGGAAATGAGACGGCGTGGGAGCAAAAACGCCACTGCACAGCCATGAAGAGGGACAGCAAAAAACGAAAAAACACGAAAGAAGGCAAAACAGGACAAAAAGGATTCGTAAGGGGTTGGAGAGGGGGAGGGTGGGGGGGGGTGGTCTGCCATGAGTCCAGGAGCTGCATAGGTTCCGGGTTAAGGGAAAGGGTCTTTATGGAGCCCATGGACGAAGACCCCGAAAATGTTCCCGGGATGTTATGACAATCAACGGACGAATTCGCTATTGCATAAAAACCACAAGCATCCAATGAATTCGTCCAGTTTCACAGAGTGTAGGGTTACAGGTGCACAGTGGAATTTGTTGCCCTCTTATCTGAGGCCTTTTCTTTTTGGGTTCTTCGCTTCACACTCAGAGACACAATTTAAAAGTAATAAATAGAAGAAAACAGAGACATAGGCAGATATATTTGAGGACCTGGTGGAAAAAGGCTATTCTTATCCATTATCCTCATAAACAGTTTCAAGTTTTAAATATCTCTCTCTCTCTCTCTCTCTCTCTCTCTTCTCTACTTTCTCTCCTCTTCTCTCTCTCTCTCTCTCTCTCTTCTCTACTCTATCTCTCCTCCTCTCTCAAATTTCAAGGACAGATTGGAAGAATAGGCTTTGCATAATATCTCTATCTTGGGAAAATAAAGTTAAGTTTTCAGTTTTCAAGTTTCTCCTCTTGTACACGGTATTCAAGAATGTAATAATCTTTTTACATTACGTGTGTGTGTGGCGTGTCTCTGTGTGTGTCCCTGTGGGATCCCACTCGTGCGTGGTATGCGTGCACGCGTGCGGTGCGTGCCTGTGTCTGTGTGTGTCGTACCCAGACCAAAAACCGAGGACAATTGGCCATTTCAGTGTTCTTCAATCAGGCCGGACTGTCAAGGCCAAAATGCTCACAGCACCGATCGCAATGCGGTGCAAACAAAGGCTTTGCCGTGGAGCCCTCCAACTTCGAATGCAGTGATGGAACTGTGGATTAGCAGGGAAACTCCCGCCTAACCTTTGTGCATTACGCACCCCCCTCCACACTAACCCTCCCCCACCCCCTCCTCTCAAATGTTCGCATTCGGAAATGTTCACTGAGAGCGCAACATTTGTCATTCTCAGGGAGGGGGGTGGGAATGATAGGATAGGATCAGTCTTGTGATACTCACCCGTTAAGGGCTTGTGTGTGAATATTGGGATCCGCAGTCCATCAAGTTCTTGGTGCGCGGAAAACCATCCATCTACATAAGAAAAAATAAAAATAAAATATAGCGGATGGGATCCTGCGGATGAAGTGTCGCGTCCAACAAACCCCACCTGCCTATTCTTAAAATAAGCGATAGGGGTTCCCAATATCGGCAGATGTCAGTGCAATATAGGATCTTATTTATCTGTTCAAACAAGTCATAGTTTCCTATTTCAGTAAAATAGATAGCACAATAATTAAAAGCCTCTAGCTTGTTGATGCTGATTTACGTTTACTGTATGTTTGTCAATTACTTATTTAACCCTGTCACCGCCAATGTCGCATTATGCACCACAATGGTAACACCCATGTCACTAAAAGCATCAATCAGGGCCTGTTATCCAAAGACCCTATTTTCTACTTTGGGAGGTAAGGATAGGCCGTAATGTTATGCATATGCACAGAGAATCCCAAATTGAAGACATTATTTTTTCTCTACTCATTTAAGTTAAGGTATCTTTTGGGGCTGAGAAAATGGCTGGCGGCGAAAGGTTATGGAGGTTTGTGTGTATGTGGAGAGATAGGGAGGGGGGAAGAGAAGTACGGTTTGGTGTGAGGTTTTACTTTTACAAAAGCGAGAGGTATGGGGGAGTGAGGGGGGCGGGTGAGGGTGGGGGGGGAGGGGGGGGGGAAGAGAAAAGGACAAGGCGACATTATGAGATAGGTCCCTTACTTAGGAAACGGGACACTTAAAGGGGGCACTCATGACGGATGAGCTTAGCAGAAGGCAACGTTCGAGATCCACCAGATAGACAGCCTTTCAAGGATCTAGAAACCACCGAGGTTTGCTTGGTTTTGACTAGAAATCAAACCGGTCCACAAACGGCGATGCCCCTTGGCGGAAGGTTTCGGAGATGGAAGGCCATTTGGAACGTGGTGGATGGAGCCACTCCAGTGGTTGATCTTTTTCTCTTGTGTTAATGCAGTAACCAAAAATAAAAGAAGCTATTTCCTTTGTGGAGCGAAACCTCGTTTTGGTAAACTGTAAATAAAAAAGGCTGGTATGTGGGACATTCGTGGATTTGGTCTAAGCGACTAAGGCGGCCATTAAAAAAATAGAAAGGCCATCAAGCATATGCCTTCTCTTCACTGAAATAATTTGACTGCCCGCAACCTCCGCCAAGGAGGGGAATCACCGATTTGGACGGTTTGATTTCTAGGTGGAAACAGAGCAACGTGAGTGTTTGCAATCTCGAAAGGCGTGTTTCTGGCTGATCTCGACGTGTTCTTGGCAAAACAACCCACCGTCAGGTGCCCCTTTTTAATTGCGTGGACGCGTTTTTACAATCGAAATGTGAAAGCTAAGAAATGACCTGAAAAGAATCCAGACTTATATATATAGAAGCGACGCGTTTAAATGGCCAGAAAAGTATGGATGGTTATTCAAAAGCCAAAGTGTGTGGTGCTGCGCTGCGTGCTGTGTAGTGTACGTGCATGAGCATGTGCGTGTGTGTTTACTTGTTGTGTGTGCGTGTGTTTGTTTGTGCGTGCATTGGTGCGTGCGGTGTGGTGTGTGTGTGCGTGTGTGTGTGAGGCATGGATGTACGTGTATGTGTGGTGTGGTGCGCGCGCGCGTGTTTGTGTATGTGTGTGGCATCAGAGGTCGCGCCAGGGGGGCAACGTACCAAAGTACGGCTGTGTCAGCGGTAGGTATGCCCCCCGGATGGAGTGCCGTAAGTGTCTACCTGTGGTGTAAAAAGTGCATTCTTATTTCCAAAATCACAACGCGAAAGAATCAAATAATAATCATTAGAAGGGCAACAAGAAACCTGATATATAGCCCTATCTAATTAAAGAGAAAAAAAGGCACAGACAAAAAGTGTTACGGACGGCTTCTGAGCAGAGGTAACGATCGAAGCGCTGTCTCAAATTACAAAATATGAGTATTGGGTTATATGTAAGTAACAAGGTACATGAGAGAGAGAGGGGAAAAAAGGAAAAAAACAGAAAAAAAGTACATGTTGCGGAATTCGTTAACCCCCCAAAAACAACCCAACCCAATTTAAATAACAGGTAAAACAAAACAAAACAAAAAATAAAAACGGGATTCCTTGAGATCAAGGCAGAAAAAGAAAAAAAAAGACCGGAATGGCACATTGACTGAGAGAAGCAACAATGAAGACGGGAGATAGAGAAAGATCAAAAGAAGCGAACAAGACAGAGCGGGAAATGAGACAGAGAAAAAAGACAGACAACATGAAGAACAACGGGTTCGGTTTGTTTGGTATTTCTTTCCGTCTGTGTGTCGGTTTCACGTGTGTGTGTTGGCTTTCATTATATGTTGCATGTCATTGACATGTACACTCGTCCCTTTGGATATGTGTCAGTGAGGGGGGTGGGGGGGGTGGGGGTTTAATACAATTTGCTAAAATAATGTATATAAAAAGCAAAAGAACTTAAAAAACAAACTTAAGAAAAGTACTAGTAAACAAATTAGAGACAAAGCAGGAAATAAAGGGGGGGGGGGGGGGGGGGACAATTAATATTCGTTTAATCAGACCAAGAAAGAAAAGCGGTGTTACTCTTAGAAAAAAAGTTATATTTTATGGACCCAAACTCAGGTATCAGTTCACATGCTTTGATTTTTTTTTAAAGGAGAGAAACAGTGTAGCTGTTTGTGCAGGAAAGTAAAGTAAGAGAGAACAGTGTATGTGTTTTGGTAGAAGTAAAAAGTGAGAAGAGAACAGTCTGTATTGTGTTTTGTGCAGAAGTAAAGTGAGCAGAGAACAGTGTATGTGTTTTTGTGTAGAAGTAAAGTCAGAGAGAACAGTGTATTGTGTTTTGTGCAGAAGTAAGTTGAGAGAGAACAGTGTTTTGTGTAGAAAGTAAAGTAAGAAGAGAAAAGTGTATGTGTTTTGTGCAAAGTAAAGTGAGAGAAGAACAGTGTATTGTGTTTTGTGTAGAAGTAAAGTAAGAGGAGACAGGTATTGTGTTTTGTGCAGCAGTAAAGTGCAGACGAGACAGTGTATTGGTTATTGTGCAGAAGTAAGTGAGGAGAGAACAGTGTGTAATGTGTTTTTGGTAGAACTAAAGTAAGAGAAGACCAGTGTATGTGTTTGGCAGAAGTAAACGTGAGAGAGAAACAGTGTATTAGTGTTGTGTTGTAGAAGTAAAGTAAGAGAGAGACAGTGTCATTGGTTTTGTGTAGAAGTAAAGTTAGATGAGAACAGTGTATTGTGTTTGTGCAGAAGTAAAGGAGAGAGAAAAAGTTGTATTGGTTTGTGTAGAAGTAAATGAGAGAGAACAGTGATGTGTTTGTGTAGAAGTAAAGTGGAGAGAGAAACAGTCGTTATGTGTTTTGTGTATGCAAGCAAAGTAATGAGAGAACAGTTGTATTGGTTTTGTGTAGAAGTAAAGTAAGGAAGAGAACAGTGTCTTGTGTTTTGTGTAGAAGTCAAAGTAAGAGGAACAGTGTATTGTGTTTGTGTAGAAGTAAAGTAAGAGAATGAACAATGTAATGGTGTTTTGGTAGAAGTAAGTAAGAGAGAACGGTTATTGTGTTTTGTGTAGAAGTAAAAAGTAGAGAGAACAGTGTATTGTGTTTTGGTAGAATGTAAGAAGAGGAGAACAAGTATTGTGTTTTGTGTAGAAGTAAAGTAAGAGAGAACAGTGTATTGTGTTTTTGGTGCAGAAGTAAAGTGAGAGAGAAAACATGTATTGGTGTTTTGTGCAGAAGTAGAAAGTAAGATGAGAACAGTGTATGTGTTTGGGTAGAAGTAAAGTAAAGAGAGAACAGTGTATCATGTGTCTTGTGTAGAGTAAAAGTAAGAGAGAACAGTGGTGATACCATGTGTTTTGTAGAAGTAAAGTAAGAGAGAACATGTATTGTGTTTTGTGTAGAAGAAACGTAAGAGGAGAACAGTGTATTGTTGTTTTGTCAGAAGTAAAGTAAGATAGAACAGTGTATTTTTTGTGCAGACGTAAAGTAAGAGTAGAGAACAGTTTATCATGTGTTTGTGAGAAAGCAAAAGTAAGATGGTAGTAAACAGTTGTATCATGTGTTTTGTGTAGAAGTAAAGTAACAGAGTAGAACAATGTATTGTGTTTTGTGTAGAAGTAAGGTAAAGAGAGAAACAGTGTATTTGTTTTGTGCAGAAGTAAAGTGAGAGAGAACAGTGTATTGTGTTTTGTGCAGAAGTTAAAGTAAGAGAGAAAACAGTGCATGGTTTGCGCAGAAGTAAAGTAAGAGGAAACAGTGTATGTGTTTTGTGTAGAAGTAAAAGGAGAACCATCAAAACAAACAACAAAACAAACTAAACAAACAAAACAAAAAATTTGCATGCTTATTTATCAAAATCACAAGCGAAGATCAAATAATCATCATCAGATAGGGCACAAGATAAACGTTATATATAGCCCCTATCTTAATTTAAGAGAAAAAAGGCACAGACAAAAACGTTCGTGGACGGCGGTGAGCAGAGTAACGATTGCAGCGCTGTCTTAATTTAAAAAAATGTATTATAAATTTTCATTAATGTGATACAAAAAAAACAATAGAACAACAACAAAACAATGAGAAGACATCAAAATGGTAAACAATAATAAACAAAAAACACACACAAAAACATCAAAGCCCATATTCTGTGTCGTCTCCCTGGCCCATACTCTCGGCTGCCTGTTTCCATCTGTTTGTCTGTCTCCCTTTCCCCATCTCTGTCGGGTCTGTTCCCATCTCTGGTCTGTGTGTTCCATATCTTGTCTGTAATCCTTACCATCTCTGGTGTTCTGTTCCCTTTCCCATATCCTCAGTCTGTATCCTTCCCATCTCTGTGTCTGTCTCCCTTTCACAATCAGTGTCTGTCTTCCTTTCCCTATCAGTGTCTTGTCTTCCTTTCCCATCTCTGTGTCTAGTCTCCCTTTTCCCATCTCCGTGGTCTGTCTCCCTTCCCATATCTTTGTTTCTCCCTTTCCCATCTCGGGTCTGTCTCCCTTGCCCCATACAGGTCTGTCTTTCCTTTCCCCATATCAGTGTTCTGTCTTCCTTATCCCCATCTCTGTGTTCGTCTCCTTTCCCATTTCGTGTGTCTGTCCCTTTTCCCATCCTCTGCGTCTGTTCTCCCCTTTCCCATCTCTGTATCGGTCTCCCTTGGCCATCTCTGATCTGTCTCAATTTCCCATCTATGCATCCGTTCCCCTTCCCACCACCTCTGCTCTACTCCCTTTTCCCATCTAGTGTCTGTCGCCCTTTCCCATGTCTGGTCTGGTCTCCCTTTCCGTCGGCTGTTCTGTCTCCTTTTCCATCTATGCGTCTGTCTCCCTTTTCCCATCTCTCGTCTTGTCTCCCGTCCATCTCTCCGTCTGTCTCCCTTTCCACATCTCTGTGCTGTCTCCCTTCCCAATCTCTGTGTACGTCTCCCTTTCCCCCCTCTGCGTCTCGCTCCATTTCACATATCCTGGGGGTACTGTCTCCCCTTTCCCTATCTCGTGTTGTCTGTCTCCATTTTCCCATATTCTGCGTCGTCTCTCTTCCCATCTTTCTGTGTGTGTATAAGTTCAGTAATGATTGATGGTATGGAAGGGTTGTTTGTTGGGGGGGAGGAACATGTTAATGCATGTTTCACGGGTAACATGTAATAGTGTGGCGTGCTGGCATCGGTGTTTCAGCAGGTTTCTGCTTTGGCAGTATGGTGTGGCGATGTGCGTGCGCGCATACGTGCGTGATATGCGCGTAGTGTGTACGTGGTGTTGTGTGTGGGTGCGTGTGTGCGTGGCGTGTGCGGGTTGCGTGTGCGCGTGCGTGTGCGTGCGTGCCGTGTGCGTAGTGCGTGTGTGTGTGTGTGTGTGGGCATCGATTGACGTGTGTGTGTGTGCGTTTGGCGACGGGCGCGGCGTATGTGTTTACAGATTCTGACGGCTGGTCAATCCCGTGAGAGCTTTCCAAGCCTTCTGTGACCTCCAGCACCACCTGTGAAGGACAGACTGTGCAGCTGAGTTCTTGTGATACATGAGGCTTGTTAATGAACATTCCCTGCCCCCCTGTCCACTGACCACCCATCTACATATTATGATTATTCGTCCTGCCTCTCATGATATATAGTAGTTTATAGCCACAGAAAAAATATCCGCCTCATGGAATCGTCACTAGGGGCATAGGCAGTCAGGCTAAAAAAAACTATTGCCCTTCTCGTGTCGGCAAAGGAGTAGTATGAATGAAAATCTGTCTAACGTCCTCCGGTCTGAACAGACAATAATGGGACATTAGCTAGTAGATGCGGGGAGCGTATCCTGGATGGCAATGCCGGGAGGCAAGTGACCACACCAGTAAAGTCCCGTAAATTTTTTTTTAAGGAGTAGTATAAAGCCCCGTTCTATTGCAAAAGGCCTGCAGTCATGGTGCGGCTGGGCTGAGACAACTAGTAGTACCGGTAAGGACAAAGCAAAAGTTAGTCTATGCTACAATCCGAGTGGTAGTTTAGAATTATTTGCATTTTCCATCCGGATTTAGTGTCTTAAGCGGCACCATATGACTTACAGGCCACGATTAGGAAAGAACAACGAAGCGTTTATGGCCTGGGGATCGTGTGTTTAGACTAATTGCATTTTACGACCCGGATTAGTTGTCTAGCCGCACTCATGGGACACAGCTCCAGCCCAGTCGCGGCAGTCACGAGTGCGACTAAGACAACTAATCCGTGGTAAGTAATGTGCAAATGAGACAAAACCACCCATCCGGATTAGTTGTCTAGCTCACTCGTCGAATACAGTCCAGTCCAGTCGCGGCAGTCACGAAGTGCGGCTAAAGTCAACTAATCCGGGAAGAATCGAGCAAAATGAGACAAAACTAACCCATCCGGGATTAGTTGTCTAGCCGCACTCGGGATACAGTCCCCTTGTTGTTGAAGGATCACGTGCAGTGAGCCAGAATTAAATGGGTCCCACGTTCACAACGTAGGGCTTAAGGTTAACCCGAGTATGCATTTCTGTATGTCTTTCATGCTTGTAGAACACGTTAAAAATGCAACGATGTCAGCATTGGTGCACTTAGGTGCTGATAATGCTGATTTATTTTATTTATTTTGTGAAAATCGTTGCGCAATGGTTGTCTCTATGACGTGATCATTAATGGGCGACTTAGGGGATTTTTTCCCCCCCGCAGGGGGCATGACGCTCGAGAGGGGCTTATCACGCTGTATTCTTAGTGCGGGACAAGAGAGAGCGAGAGTAGGAGAGTTCCAACAACCCCTCTCTCCTCTTCTCTCTTCTCTCTCTTCCCCTCTCTCTCTCTCTCTCTCTTCTCTCTCTCCTGCCTCTCTCTCCTCTCCTACATACGCCAAAAACTCAAGAAACTAGCGTGATAAGCCCCTCTCGAGATCATGCCCTGGCGGGGAAAAATCCCACTAAGTCGCTTAAATTATCCAGCAACAATATGTTTGATATCCCAGAGGCCCTCGGGGTAATATGAATTGTAAAAGGTTGTGTCAGCCCAAATTTTGTTTTTTAGTTAAAAAGTACATGTGGTTCCGCTATGGCAGAGACATTATGTATGCAGCAGTGAGACTTTGTATGTGACACCAGTGCATCACATCACGTGCAACAAACTGATGCTATTTTCCAGCGTTAAGTTTTTAAGCAGTGACGAACGGGAAATTATCATGCTCGTTTCAATGTGCAGAATCTTGTATTAGGCACCGGCTATTAGTGAATAGTTTTCACGGTGAACAAAAACGTGTCTATTGGTTTTAAAACAAACGTTATTACCACTTTGGCAGCAACAAAAATATATAAATAGAACAGGAGTCAAACAAGACTTCTTTTCACTGAAAGAATCTGACTACCATCACCTCGCCAAGGAGGAATCGCTGATTTGACGGTTTGACTTCAAAGGAAACCGGAGCCAAATGAGTGTTGCTGAGCTCTGTAAGGGTTTTGTTCCTGGTGATCTCGTCTGTTCCTAGCCCCCCCCCCCCCCCCCAAAAACGTATCGTCAGGGTGCCCATTAAAACCGCCCACCCTATCCAAACCTTTGAAGTTGGAAGGAATTCGGTTGGAACTTCTCAATTCGTATGGCCTTGTACCACCATCTCACACTAGCACCAAAGCATCGCTGTTTTCCCCAAACTGCACTGACGGAGCTGGAAGTAAACTGGTGTGGCAGTTGCCAGTTCCTTCCAACCTGGTGGAAGAGTTTCCATCCCACCGAAATTTGCATTTTTGTTGATTTCTACACCTTGCCAAAAGAAAGGAAAAACCGTGGAAGGTCACAAACCAGTTTCGTCCAAACCGGGATTCGGGTAGTCTGATGCGGCTATAGATGATTCCCATTCGGAATGGTGCCACGGGCATTTTAGGCTGACACAGTGCATTCTGTGTGGCTGCATTCGTCATTCAGGAAGTGAACACGAACCGAAGATGCAGCGGGGACTGAAGGGTACTCTGAAGAAACCACACTGTCTGTGACGTAACCAACAATGTGCAGTGAGTCTTCTAACTCTCTCGCTCTCTCTCTCTCTCCTCTCTCCTCTCTCTCCTCTCTCTCTCTTCTCTCTCTCTATCTCTCTATCTCTCTCAATAAAAATTTCGATCGTGAGTTCTCTCTCTACTCTCTCTCTAATCCTCTCTCCTCTCTCTCTCTCTCTCTCTCTCCCTCTCTCTCCCTATATCTCTCTCTCTCTCTTACTCTCTGCTCTCTCTCTCTTCTCTCTCCCTCCTCTATCTCTCTCCCTCTCGCTTCTCTCCCACCCCTGTCCCCCCCTACCGTAGTTAGTGTATAGATTAGTTGCATCTAAATTTTGTTTACTTTGTGGTTGTATCATCATGCATGTTCCACTGTATAAAAACTATACTTTATCTGTTTGCCTTATCGTTTTGTAGGTAGTCTTGTTTCCATCTCAAGGACAGGATTGTAAGAAACAGGCCTGGCCTAAAAGCTCACTGCCTTGCATAATAAGTTTTCAAAGTGTCAAAGTGCTCAAGTCTCTCTCTCTCATCTACTCTCTCTCTCTCTCGATCTCTCTCTCTCTCTCTCTCTCTCCTCTCTCTCTCTCTCTCGCTCCTTTTTTTAACTCCTTCTATTAATTTTTTGGGACGTTCTTCGTTGTTCCGTTGCATCTCAAATTGACAAGAGGGGGAATAATCGCAGTGCACGTGTGTGGCTTAACGGAAAGGAAAAATCATGAACTAAGCTCTCCAAAAATTAGCGAACACAGGCAGGTTACTTGGCAGCGAATGTCTTGCATTGGTTGGGAGTGTAGAGTGATGTATGGCGAAACATAAGCATTCGCCTCATGGTGCGAGGAAGAATTACAATCTTCAAGGCGCCAGCTATTGACGTTTTGTTTCCTAACTCTTCGCCAAGTATCTTTGAAGGAAAGGAACACACACAAAAGACTAACCGCGTGGTTTGTGGTGCGTTGTGACACTAAAATGCCACGAAAGGTCATGTGGGCAAAGCCAGTTCTCTTTCTGAGCATATACGAGTCGAAAACAAAGGTTATAGCCTTCTTTGGTTTTGTTTTGTTTGTGGATGTTACTTCCAAAATGCCGTCAGAGTCCAGGTGAACGTCTGTATGGCTTGTTTGTTGTGTTGAAGTTACTCAGAAATGCCGTTCAGAACTCTCAGGTGTACGTCCGGTAGGGCTTGTTTTGTGTGTTGAAGTTACTCCAGAATGCCGTCAGACTCCAGGTGACGTCTGTATGGCTTGTTTTGTGTTGAATGTTACTTACAGAAATGCGTTAGGACTCCAGGTGACGTCTGTATGTCTTGTTTGTGGTTGAATGTACTCCCAGGAAATTGCCGTCACGGCTCCAGGTGACGCCTGTAGGCTCGTGCTCCGGTGTGAATGTTACTTCCAGAAATGCCGTGAGACTACAGGTGAGTCTGTATGTATTGGTTGTGGTTGAATGTTACTTCCAGAAATGCCCGTCAGGCTCCAGGGGACGTCTGTATGGCGGGTTTTTGGTGTTATATGCTACTTCCAGAAAATGCCGTCAGGATCCAGGGAACGTCTTGTTTGTGTCGTGAATTGCACTTCCCCAGACATGCCGTCAGGCTCCAGGTGGGACGTACTGTAGGTTTGTTTTATGTGTTGAATGTTATTCCAGAAACGCCGTCAGACTCCAGGGGACGTCTGTAGGACTTGTTTGTGTGTGAATGTTACTTCCAGAACGCCGTCCAGAGTCCAGGGGAGTCTGGATGGTTGTTTGTGGTTGAATGTTCCTTCCAGAAATGCCGTTCAGACTCCAGGTGAGAGAGATGGCTTGTTTGTGTGTTGAATGTTCACTTCCAGAAGATGCCGTCAGAGACCAGGTGACGGTGTAGGCTTGTTTGTTGTTGAATGTTACTTCTAAGAAATGCCGGTCGGGCTCAGGTGTTGACGTCCTGTAGGCGTGTTTGTGTGTTGAATCTACTTCCAGAAATGCCATCAGACTCAGGTGACGTCCTGTATGGTTGTTTGTGAGTGTTGAATGTTACTTTCCAAGAAATCCATCAGACTCCAGGTGAGTCTGTATGGCTGGGTGTGGTTGGAATAGCTACTTCCAGGAAATGCGTCAGGCCTCCAGGTGACGTCTTGTTTGTGTGTTGAATGACTACTTCAGAAAATCGCCGTCAGACTCCAGGTGACGTCTGTATGGCTTGATTGTGTTGAATAGCTACTTTCCCAGGAACGCGTCATGGCTTCCTAGGTGACGTCTTGTTTGTGTGTTGAATGCTACCTCCAGAAAGCAGTCAGGCTCCAGGTGACGTCTGTATGGCTGGTTGGTGGTGAAAGTTACTCCCAGAAATGCCATCAGGCCCAGTGGACGTCGTATGCTGTTTGTGTGTTGAATGTTACTTCCAGAAATGCATCAGGCCAGTTGTTTCCCATCACCACCGTGATTGACGGTCCGTATGGCTGGATCCGTGTTGTTGATGTGACAACTCCAAGTGTAAATGCCTACTGAAGTTGCCAATGAACGGCTCCAACAAAATGGTGGTATGTCAATATGAGCCAAAACTGATACAAAAAATAGTCATTTATGAAGAAGAAAGTATTCTGTTAGCTGATCTTGACACACGTGGGTTAATTAATTGCCCGAATGTGGCTAACCAGTAACCTTTCACTCCAGGAAAAACTATTGTACTTTTTAGCAATAACGCTACCTAACTCTAAAACAGAAATATCATCAACTGTTCTTTGCTAGAAAAACAAACCGTTTTTTTGCAGGTATACCTTCTGACAGGGCCCCAATGTTGATATGCCTTGGTCACTTTTGTGCTTTTAAAAACCAAATTTTACCAACACAAACCGCATCAAATCGACCCACACTTGCTGAGAAACAGCTTCAGACTTGCACAAGTCATTTCAACCGCAATAAAGGGAAGTAACCTAGTCTATTTCCATCTAGGCAGTAAGACTATCTCCCCTGAACCGCATTGAAACTAAAGCGGATGGGAGTGAAGGCTTGCTTACTAAGGCTTGCACCAATCCTCAACAATCTTTATCTTAAAGTTAATAAAACCTTGCAAATACCCTAGATTCGCAGAATTAAAAGATCAGTTTTGATTGATATGTATTCTAAATCATCGCAAACCTTGCCTAACTAAAAAGCAATCAAGGAAACAATATGAAATGACACTCAAGAGGCCGTGAGGCCTGGGTCGAGTTCTCTATAGGAGACGGTCCGCCGCGCGAATAACTGTTACGGCCAAAAGGGGCTTCTAAGAAACACCACTAACCGCGAATAATGTTAGCTAAAGTAAAGATAACTCTAATAGCTTACTCTTACTTTCAGAGATAGCTAAAATAGTATGACTATCAAAAAGGGAGATAGATCATCCACTAATACAAGTTTTGCCAAAGATTTCGATATTTAATTTACGTCTATAAATTTGTATGCCAGAAAATTAACTTTGCACTATAATCGTGCCATCTACCTTGTTGAAAAATTAACAGAGCACTCAAAATGAAAATATTGATTTTTTACTTAGAAAGTTTAAACCAAACCTCTACACTCAATCTGAGAAAATGGTCTAGAGTATGCTTACCTTCCTGCTTATCTGAGCCCAGACCCATCATTCTAGGTCTATTACATACAAAGTTATGACTCATTAATGATGCTAAAATCATCCCATACTTTTCGCTTGTAGGTGAAGGAATATTGTCGTATCAACTTTCTTGACTTTGTCTTCCACTTGTAAACAAAAATTATGTTCTCGTGAGAACTAAGATTTTACCGGCAGTACCCAAAAAAGTTGTATATTTCCCGTGATGCAACGAAACCGTTCCCGTTAGCTTACCACCAAGGGCCACAAAACGTTTACGAAACTATCGACAAAGGGAGGGTGCTTAAAAGCACCTGTTTCTTAGACCGTTCGTGCCAATTTGAGCTAAATCTACTGGACAAATGCCTCGGTGTCTGCAGTACATATGGGGGGGGGGGGGGGGGGGGGGGTCCTATTATAATGTCGCTTTATCATGACGCAATTAAGTATTGAACAAAGATAATTATCTTAAAATATTAATAAATACAACTTCAATGTTTGTTAAAGAAAGGCAAAAACGGAAAAAATGGATTAACCGAGAATGTAGGCTAGGGTAGGGTGGCTACATCTTGACCTTACCAACATTTTTGATCGTGTGTGTGCATGCGTGTGTTTGTGTTCGTGTGTGTGCGCTGTGTGTTTGTGTATGGGATTGGTGTGACATAACCGGAATCATGGAAGGTCGGGGGAGCATGCGATAGTCACTAAATTCTGCGGAGATACCAACGCTGTGTGCGTGACAGCAAGTGTCGTGTAAAAGTTGGGCTACACTGCGGACTACACCCTCAATCCTGCATTAATAACTTAGGCTCTCTATTCATCATCTCATCGTCATTATCATCATCATCGTCATCATCATGGGGGAAGGGGGGGGGGGGAGACACCATTATCATCGTAATCTCATCATCATCCCATATCATAGCCCGTCTCATCCATCTCATCACATCATCACCATCTTCTTATTCTCTCTCTCTCTGTCTCTCGCTCGTCGTCTCTCTCTCTCTCCTCATCCTCTCTCTTCTCTCTCTCTCTCTCTCGCTCTCTCTCCTCTTTCTCCCTCTCTCTTCTCTTATAATTATGATATTGTAAATAATATTTTTAGCTACGTTTTCGTTTTCTTTTCTTTTTGTCTAATGGAATGGTGTAAAGCTGAATCAAGCTTAGCCGTATTAGAGGTGGGGGAAAAACCGGTTCGAACCGACAAACCGTGCTACACTTTCACTGTTCGAAAACCGTTCGAGTTGCTGTGACCGGTTTTTTAACTGCAAACTGAGGTGAGTTTTTCTTTGAATAACGCCTTCTTTTTTCTTTCCAAAAAGAACACTGATTCTCAGCGTAGATTAGGTGTGTTGTAAACCAAGAGTAGCTTTTCATAGTTGGTGGTGGTGTATGGCTTTGACTTTGACTGAGTTGTTGAGTTGAGTGTGTGTGTTTGTCATAAAGTTTCTTTTATTGTGTGTGTTGTATGTATGTGTTGGCGCGTGCGTGCGTGGTGGTGGAATATTCTGACAAATAAATATGTGTTTGCGATAGGTGAAACTAGTATGCGAGTACTGGTTAAAAAAACCGTTCGCTAGAACCGTTTGAAGAGGGAAAATCGTTTAAAACGGTTTCGGATGTTTGAACCGGTTCTCAACTCTTCCAGTATCCCTCAATTTCCAAAAGTTTTGTATTCGTACCTCTCTCTCTCTCTCTCTCGTCTCTCTCTATCATCCTCTCGTCTCTCTCCTCTCTCTCACCTCTCTCCTCCTCTCCTCTACGAGCCTAAAATCTTTATCCTTGTCAATAAAAGTTTTCCAGTGTCCGTCTCCTCTCTCTCTTCTCGTCTTCTCTCTCGGTCTCTCTTCTCTCATCTCTCCGTTTCTCTCCTCTCTCTCGTCTCTCACTCTCTCTCTCTCTCTTCTCTCTCTCTCTCTCTCTCATAAATACAAACAATGGAATGGAATTCTGTATGTTCAGTATCAAATTTGTTTTGTTTCATTCAACCTACGACTCTGGCTGCTGATTCGTATTCGTTGTTGTAAAATGATTCCGTACTTCGTAGGGCCCTATTTTCCAATAGTCGGTGAGGTACACAGGCCTATTATTAAGGATATAGTACATTAATATAATATAATATAATATAGTAGATAATAATAAAATAATGTATATAATGTAATATACTATAATATATAAACTATATAATAGTAATATAGTATAATATAATACATAAACATAATGACAAACTTACAAACTGTCCTTAGCTATTTATGAACAGAAAATATCCAGTAAATTGATATCCGATTTCTGTTTGAAGCTGACAGCATGATTCCAACCTGTAGCTCCTAGTAGGATTGATGAAGTTCGTTTAACTCAACCGCCTGGAACCGTCACATAACATTGGGAACATTTAATAGCTTATGAAGATAGTGGGGACCATCCTGATGTACTGCAATACCAGGAAGTCCCCGAAGGTTTTTGTTTCTTTGTTTTTAATAATCAAGATAATTACTAGAGAACGAATCCTTACTGAATTTCAAGTTTGCTCTGTGACCTAGCTATAGGCCTGTGTCTGATGTTTGATTCAAATGGAGCATGGACATGAAACTGGGCAGCATGGTTAAAAAGGTTTTGACAGAAAATGCTTTGGGAATAGTATGGATGAGTTAGAGGTGTAGGTCAAGGGAGTTTATTTTATTGCTGAGTTAAAACAAGATTGATTGATAATTTCAAACAAAATTGCACTCTGATTGGAAAACGTGAGAAATATAACTGGTTTTTTTTTCTTCAAAAGTATCTTTCAAGTTGAAAAATTTATATTATTATAACAAACAAATGGGACCGTGTAATTTGCCCGATTTCGACTGCGGACTTTGGGATTTTAATGCAAACAAAAGTGGTTTCAACCGGGCCATCCACGATGCCCCCTTGTCCAATGTGTTATGCTTATATGTAATGAGTTCATTTTGTTTTTTGAATGTAAAGCTTTTGATACGATTAGAACGATGTACAGTTTTTGAGAAAAAAAAATGGTTTGAAGAAGATTTATTGACTTTGCTTGCATCGGAGAATGACGTTTGTCCTTAAATTCGCTTGCAATTTATATCAGAAGCTTGGAAAGTTAGATCAAAGAAAGTACTTACATAAGGATAAGAATTATTGTTTAGGTAGTTTGAGATGTTGTCAGTGACTTTGGATGGCCCAAGTAAGGGTGTGTGTGTGTGTGTGTGTGAAAATGAGTGTGAGTGAGTGGAGTGTGTGTGTGTGTGTGTGTGTGTGTGTGGGGTGAATTGTGGTGTGGGGTTTAATTTGTAAAGAAAGAGTGAATAAGAGCGGATCTAAAAATTAATATGAGAAATGTTTACAATAGTAAGGGATTTGCATAAAATTACTTGAAAGTTTTATTTTTTCTATTCTCCTTTTAGTTTATTTTTTCCTTATTAGTTAGTTAAAAATTTTGTTCTTTACTGTGAAAATGATGCTTCCCCCCAGGTCATAAGAACTTTTTGTTAATGACATTAACAGTCAAAGTGTAAAAAAAAGTTGTATAGGCCTATGTCTGTCACGGGGCCCTACTGTTCAATGTTCTAATTTGTCTGTCACCCGTTGTTGTCAGAGAAAGCGGTGGGTCAGACCGTGTGGAAGTCACGAGGACTGTGGCCAAGGGATCCTAAGTTGGTCCACACACGTGCAGTAAGCACCCCTTGTTTGACTGTTTCCTGTAGATAGGACACCTTTCTACAATGTTCTAGCTAGACTGGAACATCTACGTATCTGTATTTGGACATTCGCCCCCGGACATACAGCCAGGCCACGGACAAATCGTCCCCAGGACAATTCCGGCCCACCGGGAAATTCACCCCCGGACAATACGGCCCCCGGCCAATTCGCTCGGGGACATTCTCCCCGAGGACAATTCGCCCCTAGGAACATTTCGCCCCTGGACAATTCGCCCCCCATAATGTTCTGTGCTAGTCCTCTTCACACACCACACACACACCCGCGTGCCACACACACAAGTCGTGCACACACACACACACCACACACACACACACACACCACGCACGCACGCGCACACGCACAACGCACACTACACCATTTCCCCTCCCCCCATCAACCTATCTCATACATACACATACACACACAACCACGCGCACACCACATGCATAGTACACTTATGCGTGTGTAAGCACTATACAGACACGCAGTGTCACGAAATGCAAGTAATTATGTTTTTTAATGACAAGAACAATTATTATAATTGTTTAAATCTCATCATCCTCTTTGCACAGGATACGCACAGGCAGCGGAGAAATACGATACGTAGACGAAATACGAATTTTTATTGAGGGTCAAATGTTCGCTACAATAGCCTCTATGCATCCATGTCCTTCACTCACACACACTCACACCACGCATCAAGCAAAGCCAATTTTGAGATGAAAATAAAAACAACAACAACAACACCAACACGCACCAAGTCGCGAATGAAGACAAAGATGGCAATATGAGCACTTGAAATAATTGGAATAGATTCAACCAAATGTCGCCGGGGCGAATTGTACTGTTCCCGTGTGAGTGAGGTGTGTTGTGTTTGCGTTTGTGTTTTTGTGTTGTGTTGCGTTGTGTTTTGTTTTGCGTTTTGTTGTTGTGTTGCGTTGTGTTGTTTGTGTTGCGTTGTGTTGTGTTGTGTTGCTTGTGTGTTGTGTTGTATTGTGGTGCGTTGTGTTATGTTTTGTTGGCTTTGTGTTGTGTTGCGTTGCGTTGCGTTGCGTTGTGTTGTGTGGGTTGGTTTTCTCGACCAATGTTTATGTGCTACAGTATTAACATAGAGTGACATCGCCGTTTTGTACGGTGGAGTGATTCCCGTGTGTGTGTGTTGTGTCCTGTGTGTGTGTCGGTGTGCGTGTGCGTGTTGCGTGTGCGTGTGCGCGTCGAACGCGCGCGTTTGTGTTTGCCGAGACGATTTGGAAGGCCTGTGAAACTACTTGAACAGTGTGTCCCTGGTACTGTGTGTGATGAAGATGGAATGCCGTAAGACACAAGCCCGGATCCCCAGCCCTCCCGTGGCTCAAACTTCAACCTAGTCTTATCATCATCATCCTTCTTACTGTCCTGTATCTATGTTTGTCTCTTGTCCTGGTCGGTGTCTCTGTCTCTCTGTGTCCTCTGTCGTGTTTATGAGATGGAAAATGCTGTTAGACAGCAAGCAGATCACAGCCCTCCTGTGACTTCACTCAAAACCTTGTCTCATCATCATCCACCTTCTTGCTTTCGTATCTATTTTTGTGTATTGCCTGTCTCTGTCTTATCTGTCTTCTGTCTCTCTGTCCTCTGTCTCTCTGTTGTCTGTCGTGTGTGATGAAAGATGGAAAATGCTGTAAGACCCGCAAACAAGATCACAGCTCTCCGGGCTTGAACTTCAACCGTGTCCCCCCCTCACTCATCATCATCATCATCATCATCATCATCATCATCATCATCACCATCCTTCTTGCTTTCTGTTTTCTATGCTTGGCCCACACAATTGTTGCTTTTTTATCACTGGTTGACATTAGCCTGTAGAAAGGCCAACAGTAAAATGATAGCTGTACTATAAATGTTTATTCTACGGTATTTGAATATCAATGCTACGCCTAGTCCCTTCGTGAAGACTATACTCTCGAACGAGGGGGGTGCCTTGCACCGCTCTGATGCGGCAGCTAAAGGAGTGGTGGGCCTTTCGGACCTTCCCCAACGCCAACTCTCGTCCTCAATCCCTTCGGGGAGCCGAGAGATGGGGTGTACCCTGGCAAGGCATCCTCCACTACGAACTAATTCCCGCCCAGCCCGCCAGAATAGTATCCGCCCCCTCTGCTATTTGGTAAGAAGGTCTGTGGAAACTACGACGGGCCAACAAATCTATGTTTTGTCATCTCGTCGTCTCCTGTCTCTGTGTCTGTCGTGTGTGATGAATTTTGACCAAGTAGCCTTCTCCATTGCTTAATCTCTGTGCTGAGATCGTAGAAAAGGGACGATGTAGGGAAGACACTATAGCCGTCCTCTATTCCAATACTAAAGTTCACCAGGAGGCAAAAAGCCTTTCAGGCTCTCCTCTCTTTGTGTATTTTGAGCTAGATCTAAATACCATATTGTTTAGTTACTTTCTATACCAAAAACAGCCAGACAAAAATCATTTGAATATTTTGTAAAATAGACTAGTCAAAGACACTGAGGGGGACTCAAGTAAATTGGTTAGTATGTGTACTCTTTTGATTTTTTGGAGATATATCTAATGCCAGATTGTTCACTTTCAAACACCTCCAAGGTCAAGGTCAAAGGGTACAATTTTATCACTGGACACATCAGCTTTGTGTGTGTATACCAACCGTGAACAAAAAGGTTAATCGATTCTGCGCACAATGTCATGTGATTATTGCGACAGACCAAAATCCAAGGCCTAAAAGTCAAGGTCCCGAGTCACATACTTAGTCATTCCATATGATCTTAAGCCTAGTCCTATAACCTACGATGCCAATTTGGGAAACTGTATCTGCCGAAATGTAAAACGATATGGCCCAAACAAATAATTGATGTGTTTCAGTTCAAAGGTCCAGTCCAGGTTATTACAGTAAATGACCCTGTATACTAATCACCTTAAGCACAAGTAATCACCAACATGCCAAATTTGGGGAACGTAACTGTAAATGTAAAAAATTGACCAAGAAAAATGGCATGTATATGGTCAAAGGTCAAGGTCATTGGTTTAATTTTATTATGCAAATCATCTTTCTTTGAAAGCTTGCATAAACAATTCTCTCTCATCTCTCTCTCTCTCTCTCTACTCTCTCTCTCTCTCTCTCTGTGCGTGCTGTGTGTGTGATGCGTATATTTGCTTGCGTGTCGTGTGTGCGCATGCTTGCGTGTGTGTATAGTGTGTTTGTTTGATTACGACACCAGGGAAAGATGGTCTTTCATAATTATGGTCAAGAAAAACAAAAACATTCATAGACAATCACAAACCTGTGTCGAATCCCGTCTTCCGCTTCAGTACTAAAACAGGAGCCAAATCGTTATTGATTTGAATCAACATGTTTTCTTCAAGCCGCCTCACACTAGCCAACCGTACCTTTGGTTTGGAAGAAAACTCAGTTTATGAACTTCATTCCGTGTCGTGGCCGTGTGCAGTTACTTCACACTATCAGCAAGCTGCATTGCTGTGTTTCCCCACAACTGCCTGAGTGAGCTTGAACTAAAATTACTCAGTTCGCACAATTTCTTCCCACCTGATTGGAAGAGTTTCATCCGACCAAGATTTGCATTTGTGATTTCTACTCACTCTGTCAAACGAAGGAAATCCTGTGGAAAGCCGCAACCAGTTTCATCCAACTGAGTCTGGGTGTGTAAGGCGGCTTTCAGTGAATTTAGATAACTTCCACCTAAAAGCCACCTCACACTATCAAACCTAGTCCAGATGAACATGTTGTGACTTTCACTCAGTTTTTCCTTGTCTTTTCACATAGTGAGTATAGGTCACTCAGCAAAATTATCGTGGGATGAAAACCCCCTCAAGCAGGTTGAAGAATTGGCGCTGCACCAATTTACTTCTTTCCACCTCACCTCAGGCAGTTTGTTGTGAATACACTCAAGCAGCTTGCTGATGTTGAAGACGCACACCGGCACGACTAACATAACATTTTTCGACGAATGTTCTTTCCGACTAAAGGTTGGATAGTGTGAGGCGGATTGTATGGGCTTTTTGGAGAACGTCACCTAAGATGTGGTGTTGGCAAATCGGGGTTTCTTCTTTACCCCGGTGTTTCAGATTTGACTTTCAGCAGAGCTGCGGCTCAAACCTAAATGGGGTACTGCTCTCTGATGCGGTTTGCGATAACACATATGTGTGGGGTGAGTTATACAAACATCTCTCTCTCTCTCTCTCTCTCACTCTCTCTCTCTTCGTATCTCTCTCTCTCTCTCTATCTCTCTCTCGTCCTCTGCTCTCTTACTCTCATCTCTCTCTCTCTCCAAATTGTAAAATACAAGTTCATTATCATTATATCTCTCTCTCTCCTCTCTCTCTCGTCCTCACTCTCTCTCTCTCATCAACTCGTATCCTTCTCTCTCCTCTCATCTCTCTCTCTCTCTGTCTCTCTGTTTCTCTGTATTGCGACGCATGATTTATTAGAAAGATGAATGGTTGTTTTCACCATTCTTTATGTTCCAGGACTACATAAAGTCCAATTTGTACTGCACATGATGGCCAATTTGTTGATGTGCCTGCCAGTTTATAGCACTTTGTATACGCGTTTCCTTGATATGGGCTCTCCATGTCTTGTGAACATTGTCATTGCTTATGGTGTTAATCTTGAGTGTTTTTTGTGTGTGTAACTTTACAAACCTTGTAAACAAAGCATTTTTTTTATGCACGCTGTTCGAAATCTTATGTAGATCGCAATATATCAGTGGAGCAAACCTGAACGTATAGTTACTATAACGACGCTTATTGGCATACTCATCATTGCGTTAGATTTTGAACATACTAATCGCTGGTCTCGCTGGCAGCATGTAATACTTATAGAACGTACGATAACCGGATGTTTCTCTATATTTCTGCGGATATGAATTTCGATTTTCACCTTGACTCGTAAAACACCCTCCCATTATTTGGGCATTAATTCCCGAATCAATAATGCCTTAAACCTTTCAATGTAGTTGTGTACAACGAATATCCAATAACTCCGCACGGCCTTTGGATTTGTCAAATTCTCTCTGCAATAAGAAGGGGTCCGAGTCGTTTGCCAAGCTGTCGTTGTCCTCGATGTCCGCTTCTCCCCCACCTGCCGCCGCCTATGTCGTTTTATGACTGCTTTTTTTTGATGACTAATTCCGGACGAATTCCGAGTAATAGCTGAGCTGGAACCCCAGTCAGGACCTAGTTCCGCGGAATCATCGGTTTCCTGAGTAATAAAAAATGCGACTGTCTGGACTCTAACCTTTTTCAATCCAAAAACCATGTGTTTCGACTTATTCTTCTCTTTGTTGCTCTTCTAGCCCTCGTTTGGCTTCTTGTTTTTGGCCACTTCTATTTCGTTTGTTAATGTCACAAAATGATTTTTTTTTTAAATCCAACCAACGCAAGCCTAACTCAGTCCTCCAAAATGTTTGTGATAATAGTGCTTGAAAATAAGGAAACTAATCAATTCCTATTTTTTGAATACAAGTACATCACGGATTTCAAAGTGAGAATTAATCCAATCTGAGATCAACCTACTGGGCTGTGTTCAAACTATTTCGTCCTACCTGCCTAAGTGAATCGCAGACCCGGTCGTTTTTCTGCACTGTTTCATTTGTTATATACTTTTCTTCCTTAGGCAACCCCAGATCATGACGACGTTTGCCTCGGGCAGTGACGTCCTTGAAGGGTTAAATGTTCTCCAATGCGTGCACCAACCCCTATCCAAAGTAGCTGGCCCTGCAGTTGGGCTGGGACTAGGTTTATTATGGCAGGACTGGATTAGGTTTAGGGTCAGGACTTGGGTAGGGATAGGTTGGCTTAAGGTGACACCCCTTTCCGAAAGGTACCCCTTTTTTTGTTAAAAGACCTGGGTTTCACGTTCTGGGATAAGAGTTACTTGGTTAAGGGTGAGGTTTTATGGCAGTGTTAGCTTATGGTGAGGTTTAGGGACAGAGTCAGGGAAAGGTGTATCTGTTTGGACTTAGGTGTTTTTTTGTCTTTGTTTTTGTGGGGTGTGGGGGGAGAGGAGGGAGGGAACTTACACAAAGACATGGCATAGGCACGGGGGCATAACGACACCGGACATTTAAACGACACGTGGGCACGAGAAACGTGGGCTCAATCAGCATGTAGCATGTTGACTTCCTGGGGTAAGGGTTACTTGTTTTTGGTTAGTGTTGAGGTTTAGGTGAGTCTAGGTACAGAGTCGAAGGGGTACGGTTTTGGACTTTTGTTTTTTTTTGTTGTTGTTGCGGGGAGTGTGTGTGGGAGGAGGAAAGGGGTTCACATAGACGATGGCATAGCACGGGGCATAAGACACGGCACTGGAACGACACGTTGGGCACGACTACCACGTGGGCACGACGACACTTGGGCTCAACAGCCATGTACCCAGTCGAACGCGTTGAATATTCTATTTTTGTTTTCAGGGCTGCCTATGAACAGTCCGTGTTCTGCGTGAGAACGGGGGCCGTCGTGGAACATGTGGTGGCGGGGGCATCAGTGCAGAGCAACAAATGTCGGTGCTGCAAGGGGAAACAGACGTGTCGTTTCCAACGGCGGCTCTGCCGTGAGTCCTGACACATTCACCAGTGCTATGTTTTTCTCTCTCTATCTCGCTGACTGTCTCTTTGTCGTCTCTCTCTATCTCGCTGACTGTTCTCTCTGTTCGTCTCTCTCTCTACCTCACTGACTGTCTCTCTGTCGTCTCTCATCTCTATCTCCCTGACTGTCTCTACCTGTTCGGTCTCTCTATCTCGCTGACTGTCTCTCTGTTCGTCTCTCTCTATCTTCACTGTCTCTGTTCGTCTCTCTCTCTATCTCACTGACTGTCTCTCTGTTCGTCTCTCTATCTCACTAACGGTCTCTCTGTTCGTCTCCTCTATCTCGCTGACTGTCTCGCTGTCGTCATCTCTATCTCCTGACTGTCTCGCTGTTCGTCTCTCTCTATCTCGCTGACTGTCTCGCTGTTCGTCTCTGCTATCTCACGGACGTGTCTCGCTGTTCGTCTCTCTAATCTCGCTGACTGTCTCGCTGTGTGTCAATCCATGCTCACTGTCCTGTACGTTCGTCCTCTCAATCTCACTGACTGCCTCTAAGCGTGTCACTCTATCTCACTGTCTCTGTTGTCTTTCTATCCACTGACTGTCTCTCTGTTCGTCTTCTCTATCCCACGACTGTCCTCTGTTCGTCTCCTCTATCCCACTGACTGTCTCTCTGTTTCGTCTCTCTATCCCACTGACTGTCTCTCTGTATCGTCTCTCTTCTTCACTGACTGTCTCTCTTTCGTCTCTCTATATGACTGTCTCCCTCTGTTCTTCTCTCTATCTCACTGATGTCGCCTGTTTCGTCCTCTAATCTGACTGTCTCTCCTCTCGTCTATTATGTCTCTCTATCTCACTGGAATGTCTCTCTGCTCGTTCTCTATCTGACCTGTCCTCTCTCTCTAATGTCCTCTATCTCAGTGGATGTATCTCTGTTTCATCTCTATTCTGACTGGCTCTCTCTCTTTTCTCTCTCTCTCGTCTCTCTCTCTCATCCTCTCTCTCTCTCTCTCTCTCATCTCTTCCCTCTTTCTCTTCTCTCCTTCTCTCTCTCTCTCTCTCTCTCTCCTCTTCTCTCTCTCTCTCAACGTTGTTGTCAACCCTGGAACAATGTTCTAGGCTGAATGTTTAGTTTAACAGCCTGCTTTTGAGAGCGGTCCACAACATCAGTTTGGAAAGTTATTAAAGGTGGGACAATACGCCTCCTCTAAGCAAAGAGAACTTTTTCTCTCCTCTTTCACAGGCAACCTTTTGTATGAAACTGCAAACAATAGAGACGCGCCGCAACTACAAACATTTCCTAAAAAAACGCTTGTTTGTGTTGTCGTGGACTGAAAGACACTGGCTAAAAGACTCCGGGGATCATACCAATCGTAGGTTTTAGTAGTTGTTTTTCGTTGGTTGCCCTGTGATCCAAACAGAGATTCGCTCCCCTTAAACTGCTGATTTAGGATAATGTGATATGACAAGCCAGTATGTGTCTTCGAGTTGGGATTCGGAATGAGTGGCGTGGGAGCAACGCCACGGAAATTTTGGGGGGGGGGGGCCCCCAGGAGTATGGACAGGCAAATGATTTTTTTATCTAGTCATACTTACATTGCTTTTATTTAAGTAGTGGAATTGTAACATTCCAGAGAGGCAGATTTTTTGGTGGAATGTGTAGTATTTATCCAGTCCATACATCACCTCCTTTCAAGAGTGGAGATATATATTATTTCCGTCCATAAATCCACTTCCTTTCAATAGGTGGAAATCTATAGTATTATCCCAGGCCATACATCACCTCTCTTTCAATAGTGGAAATTATATTAGTATATCCAGTCAATAATCAATTCCTTTCAATAGTGGGAATGTTTAAGTATTATCCATTCATACAGCACCTCCTTTCAATAGTGGAGATCTATAGTATTATCCAGTCCATAAATCACTTCCTTTCAATAGTGGAAATCTATAGTATTATCCAGTCCATACATCACCTCCTTTCAATAGTGGAAATATATAGTATTATCCAGTCAATAAATCACTTACTTTCAATAGTGGGAAATCCTCATTAAATTTTAGCCAGTCCAATAACAATCACCTTCCTTTCAATAGGGAAATAGGAAATATATAGTATTATCCCAGGTCGCCATACATCCACCTCCTTTCCATAGGGAAAATCTAATATAATATTATCAGTTCAATAAATTCACTTCCTTTCAATAGCGGGAAAGGAAAAATCTATAGTCCTATCCAGTCCCTCATCCCTCCTTTCAATTAGGGGAAATATATAGTATATCAGTCCATACATCACACATCCTTTCAATAGTGGAAAATCTACTGGTATTATACAAGTATGCCATGGGAAATCTATGGGTATTATCCAAAGAGTACATCGACATCACCTCTTTTCAATTAAAGAGTGGAAATTAATACGGGAAAGGAAATATATAGTATTAGTATTATCCAGTCCATACATCACCTCCTTTCAATAGTGGAAATATATAGTATTAGTATTATCCAGTCCATATTTTTTTTTAAAAAAAAATCACCTCCTTTCAATGAGTGGGGAAATCCTATAGTATATCCAGTCCATACATTCACCTCCTTTCAATAGTGGGAAAAATAGTATAGTCCATTGTAGTATTATTATCCAAAGTCAATACCTCACTTCATTATTTCAATCAGTGGAATGGGGGGGGAAATCTCTATAGTAGTATCCAGTCCATAAATCACCTCCTTTCAATAGTTGGAACAAAAAAAATGCGTATAGTATATCCAGTCAATCAGGTCCATACATCACCTCATTGCAAATAGTGGATAAACACATCCTTCATAGTATTATCCTAAATTCCATAGCATCAACTCCTTTCAATAGTGGAAACTCGATTATATAGGATTAGTCCCAGTCCATAACATCACCCCTGCCTTCAATAGTTGACAAGACCCGGGGACTATAGTTTATTATCCAGTAAAAGAAGAGAAAATAGTTCTAAAGTCCAATACATCACCCCTCCTTTTTACCAATAGTTGGAAACACTATATATATATAGTTGTGTTAGTATTATCCACAACAACAAGAACAAATTAAGTCCTCCCATACAATCCACTTCCTTTCAATAGTGGAAAAATTATAATCCGTAATCCACATAGTCCAGATCCATAACATCAACATCCTTCAATTATGGAGAGGAGATCTATAGTATTATCCAAAGTCATCATTACATCACCTCCTTTTCAATACTCGTTCAATAGTGGAAGGAAATCCCATTATAATAATTATCAGTCCATACATCACCTCCTTTCATAGTGGACAAAAAAAATCTCAAAAAAAATCTCATCATAATTTTAATCTATAAATTAATTATTCTATCCAAAAAAAAGTACATAAACATCACCCCCTCCTCTTCAATAGCGATGTGGGAATAGGAAAAAAAATCCTATAAATATATAATATTATCCAAAGAAGTACTAGTGACCTCCATAAAATAATATAGAAACAAAAAGTCCATCATAATTATTTAAATCACCTCCCTTCAATCTCCCTTCAATCTCCCCTTCAATAGTGGAAAAAATCTATAATATTATCCCAACGGGAAATCCATACATCACCTCTTATTTCAATAGTAGAGAAAATCTATAAATATTATCCCAGATTCCATTAAATCACCCTCCATCAAATAGGTGGAAATCTAAAATACATATATTATGATCCAGTTTCTCATACATCACCATCCCTTCAATAGTGGAACTTCTTGGGGTTGGAAAATCTATTAGTATTGCCAAAAAAAGTACCTACATCACCTCCTTCTCCAATAGTTGTAAAAATCTATCGGTACCTTATCAAGTCCATAAATATCACATGCCCTTTCAATAGTTGGAAAAGGAAATATTATAGTATTATCCCTTAAAGTCCATCAACAATCACCTCCTCGTTCGATAGTGAAAATCTATTAAATATATCCAGTTCCATAAATTCACGTCCTTTCCTCCTTTCAATAGCGGAATCCTATAGATATTATCCAAGGTCAATAAATCTACCTCCCTTCCTAATAGTGGGAAAATTTCGTAATTCGTCTATAGATCCAGGTACAATCAATCACCTACCTTCAATTCAATAGTAGGAAATTCTATGGTAATTATCCCAGTCAATAAGATTAACCTCATCTTCCAATCAGCGGAAACATTCATATAGTATTATACAGTCCATCAATTCACCTCCCCTCAATAGTCGGAAATCTATATATATTATCCCAAGTCCCCATCTAGAATCACCTCCCTTCAAATAGTGGAAATTCATATAGTATTAGCCAGTCCATAAAATCACATCCAGTCAATAGTGGAACAGCATAGTAGGTATCCAAATAACTAGGTCCATAAATCACCTCCCTTCAATAGTGGAAAAAATCTATAGTATTAAGTCCAGTCAATTTAATCAACCTCCTCCCGTTCAAATAGTGGACATATATTATAGTATTATCCTAAAGTCATAAAAAATCACCCCTCCCTTTCAAATCTCAAGTGGAAAGTTCGTATCAAGTATTATCCCAGTCAATAAAAATCACCCTCCCGTCAATAGTGGTGGAATCTCCATAGTATTTATTTAGTCAATAAATCACTTCCACGTCAATAGTTGGACCTTTATCATTATCCTAGAGAGTTGGTCCAGAGGGTTGTTTGGTGGAAAATCTATAGTTATTATTCAGTCAATAAATCACTTCTTCCTTCTTCACTAGTGGCTATTTCTTACGATTATTCTTAGTTGGCTGGAAAACATCTACCGATATTCGGTGTTGATGGAAATCTATAATATGATCCAAAGTCAATAAATCACTTCCTTTCAATAGTGGCTATTTACGATTATAGAGAGTCGGATTGGAGGGTTGGTGGAAATCTATAAGAATTATTTAGTCAATAAATCACTTCCTTTCAATAGTGGCTATTTACGATTATTGAGAGTCGGATGGAGGGTTGGTGGAAATCCATAGTATTATTTAGTCAATAAATCACCTCCCTTCAATAGTGGCTCTTTACGATTATAGAGAGTCGGCTGGAGGGTTGGTGGAAATCCATAGAATTATTTAGTCAATAAATCACTTCCTTTCAATAGTGGCTATCTTACGATTATTCTAACCGTTTATATGTCAGGCTGGTATGAACTGGAGGGTTGATGGTGGATAGTTGATGGAAATCTATAGTGTTAGTCAGTCAGTGAGTCCATTGCTTTCAATAGTGGCTTTGTACAGTTATTGAGAGGGGGATGATGGTTGATGGAAATCTACAGTATTGATGATGATGGCATACTCCTCGCATGCGAGGATCTGTGGGAAAAAGGAGGGAAGGTCGCGATTGCTCTTGTAGAGTCAGAAACGGACGCGGACACAGTCCATTTGAATTATTGTATGGAAACTTTATAGCGAAAAAAACTAATAACTTCTTGAATTAGAGACGAAGAGTGAAGAAATTAGCAATATGATTCACATTTTATAGTTTTAGTATATCACGAGTCTTCTTGAATTATAATGTATTTAGCTTTTTACTTTTAGTATAAGTTCTTTTTAAATTAAGTCAAATGAATCACTTCCTGTTCCATAGCCATTATTAGTCATGATGAACACACTTGCCTTTGAATGGCCTATTATCCTAGGCACTTGAATCAATTTCAATCGGTATTATCTAGGTCAATGAGTCAACTGACCTTTCAATGGTTTCTATATAGTCAATTCAAATCACTTAACTTATTCAATAGTTTGTCTTTGACTCTTCAAGCCAATGTGGGCCAGAGGGCAGAGGTTGTTGGTTAGAAAGTCAATAGCATGATCGTGGTCAATGAATCCATTTGCTTATCACATAGGTAGAATATTATCTAGTCAATCACAAAACATCCATTGCTTTCAATGGGTATATATGATCTAGTCAATTGAACATCTCATTACTGACTGTTCAATGGTAATATATGCCTCAGTCAATGAAATCCCATTACTTGGCAATCGGATTATTATCTTAGGCAATTAATCCAATTCAAATTTCAATGGGATTATTATCTTAGCCCATTAATCCATTTACTTTTTCAAATGGTATTAATCTAGTCCAATTAATATTTTCCTCTCAATGGTATTTATCTAGTCAATGAATCCACTTACTTTCCAATAGTATTATCTAGTCACAAAGAATTATTTAGTCGATGCATCACTTACTTTCAATTGTATTATCTGGTCAGTGAATAACATACTTTCAATAGTATTATCTGGTCAGTGAATAACATACTTTCAATAGTACTATCTTGTTAGTGAATCACTTACTTTCAATCTAGTCAATGACTCGCTTACTTTCGATAGAGTTATCTACTTAGTGAATCCATTACTTTCAAAAGTGGCTTTGTCCCCACAGTTCCAGCGTATCAGATG
>JAGGCT020004036.1:965183-990219 GCA_017654935.2 Phymorhynchus buccinoides
CGACTCGGCGTAGGGGAGACGAGGTTTCTTCACTCAGTCTTGATGCGGGCGGTTATGCTGGCGGACTGGAGTGCACAAACTGCTCACTGGTAGGGGGGTGATGTCGCCCGTCCACGCTCTCCACCGTGGAGGGCAGCGGACCGAGACTGGCTCGAGTGCAGCCCGTTCCTTGTGGTGTGTCTGATAAATATGAGAAAGGCCCCGGGACGGCTTCAGTGACATCAAAACACCACCGAGTGCGTTAGTTTCAAGAGAAAAAAGAAGAACACCACACACTAAAAAAATTTATATATAGATAATGAAAAATTGAAAACTGAAAGCCGGTTGCTAGATAGTAACTGTATTGGCAATGCCAACCTTGGATAGAGGCAAAAAGCAAAAAGTGCTCTTATTCATGATGCTGAATGTCGATGTCTTGTTATTTGGCACCTGACAAAGAGATAAAACAATTTTGTCTCCTGTGGGGAGATAATAAAGTGAGTTTGATTGATTTTGATTTGACTTTGATCATTGAAAAAATTGGACTAACACAACCAGAGACTGGTCGGCAGTCAAGGGGTTAACATAACTGGCCTTACACAACACAGACAGAGGTCTGTCGGCAGTAAAGGGGTTAATTCTATACAGTGGCTACCACAAACACAGGACAGAGTGCTGGTCGGCAGTCAAGGGGTTAATCATAACAGTGGCTCTTAGTGCAACACAGAGCGGTCGGAAAGTTCAAGGGGTTAATCATAAACAGTGGGACATACAACACAGAGGGTTGGTGGCAGTCAAGGATTAATGATAACATGTTGGCCTACAAAACACAGAGGCTGTGTTCGGCTAGTCAAGGGGTTAATCATTATAAACATTGGCCTATACAACACAGAGATAAGCACATGCTGATATGTCGATGTCTTTGTTATTCTGGCACCTTGAAACCCCAAAATTCTCTCCTGGGAGATAATAAGTGAGTTGATGTTATTTGATTTTGATTTGATTTAATTTTGACATGAAACAGTGGGCCTACACAACACAGAGGCTGGTCGGCACAGTAAGGGGTTGAATCATGATAACAGGGCCTACACAACACAGAGATGGTTTGGTGGCATATCAATGGGGGTTAATCATGATAACAGTGGACTACACAACACAGAGGCTGGTCGGCAGTCAAGGTGTTAATCATGAACAGCGGCCTACACAACACTAGACGAGGAGGCTGGGTACGGCAGTCGAGGGGTGTGTTAATCATGATAACAGTGGCCTATCACAACACACAATCATGAGGCTCGGTCGGCAGTCAAGGGTGTAATCATTAAAGTGGCCTAACACAACACAGAGATGGCTGGTCGCAGTGAAAAGGGTTAATCATGTAGAACAGTGGCTCTACACAACACAGAGAGAGGACTGGCGGCATTAAGGGGTTAATCATGATGAACAGTGGCCTACACTAACACACGAGAGATGAGATGAGAGAGACGTGGATTGGTGTCCACTTTACGTGAAGTGTTCGTGCGCTTTAGTTTGGGTTCGGTGCGGGCACAGCCGGTTTGGCGGTTGATGGCCGGGTGCATCCTAATCAGAGGGGATTCCGTACCGTACTTGAAGTGTAGTTGTGCATTAAGTCCGCACATCCGGCAACGTGAAAGGGTTAAGTATGGAGACCAAGTTTTCAAAATAATAACAAGATAAATAACGGTTGCTTTAAATCGAGCAGGTCATGGCTTTCAATCACATGATAACCCTCTCTCTAGGACACAGCCGCCAAATGCGACCGAATTTTGTCAACTCATGCCAGGCCGTAAGCTGTACGATTGCGTCGTACGCTGAATGCCAGGTCAGTACGTTCAATTCACTTTTCCACCCTATCCACAATGCAATATACTAAGTTAGTTCTCCTGTTTCTGACTCTCGCTGGGTCCGTTTTGGTTCTTTACAGCAAGGGAAGCACCCACTAGCTTTTTGACCGGATTTTTTGAAGTTCAGTGACCTAATGTGTCTTTTCATTCTTTCCACGCTGACGTGACGCTAGTGATGAATTACGAATGCGATGCTTACGGTATGTTGTCCTAGTTAGGATTTTTTTTTATCATCCAATCAGGGTTGTTGTGTGACAGTGTGTTAGCTTTGGAATAATAATATATCATTGCTATTCAATTATGGCATCTTTCAGAATGACATGTGAGTTAGACTTATTCTGGGGTGATTTTTTTTCATGAAAAATATTTGGGTGTGACGTTACGGAGTTATTTCCCATCTCTCCGGGAACTGTGGATTTCTGATTCCCGGTTTTCTGACTGGGTTGGGGACTCATTGGGTTTAATAGGTTGAGTTTAAACAAGTCAGCTCAAGCAATTGTATCAACAGGAAAGATTAACTGTAACTCAGTCCAATGGATGGCATCAAGCCAAAACAATAATAAGTATATGGCAGTCATGGGCTTAAGTATCAGTTTATAACAACCTATTTCGTGCATAAAAAAACGTGATGAAGTGCCTCCTTACCGACTCGCGGACCCTGAGGATGGAGGCTCGTTGATTTTGGCCGAAGAGTTCCTCCATGCACATGAAACTCTGGGAATCAGTCTTGTTTGCATCCATGTCTGTGACGGTGCATCTCCTTCTAGCGGCATCAGCAGGTTCAGCACACCGCTGGTTTGGGAAAAATCACTAAACACACATCGATTAATTAAATAATAATAACAACACAATTACACAGAGCTGGGTGGATATTCTTGTGGAGAGGGGGAGCGGTGTGTGTGTATGTTCTTGTCCAATTAGTTTCCCCCACCTTCAGGAAGTTCTGTGCTGTAACTTCACTCTAATCTGTACCTTACGGGTAGTCTGGCGCTGTGTAACTTCCTATAATCTGTCAATCTTCTTTGACTCTGTCCTTTTAATAATAATTAACAAAACAACAAATCCTGTAGGGTAATCTGTGGAGAGGGGGGGCGGGGGGGGGGGGTCATTTGTCCAATTAGGTTCCCCTCAACCTTCTGAAAGTTCTTGTGCTGTTAACTTCCTCAATCGTCAATCTCTTTGACTCTGCCTTTTAATAATAAACAAAACATATACATCCAGTGGTGTATATCAATGGGAGGTGGGGGGTCTTTGCGTGCCACAATTAGTTGTTCGATATACAAACCTCTAAGCTGTCACTCTCTTTAGACTCTGCCTTTTTGCCTTGCGTACTCTCATCTACTGTCTTGTCTTGCCTTAACTGGTCCATTCTCCATGCCTTGCTCTAGAAACTCTTTGTACAAAGATTTTCGGCCGTAGCCGAGATGGACATGCTGGGTCCCTATTGTCTTAGTTGGGCCCATGAACAGCAGCATAACTAATAATTTGTTAGCTATTTATATAACACATATGCTATGAGGAGCCCTAAAGCGCTTTACAATCAATGATTCATCAACAGCAACTACAAAACAGAGCATTCAAGAGTGGACATCCAACCAGTAACATGTCTGTATATATCAAAGCAACTCGTAGATCTCCTCTCTCTCTTCTGTCTCTAACACAACCACACACACACACATGCATGAACGCTATGTGCGTCTTATATGACTGGAGACTGTCTGATGCGATCCATGAAGAAGAAGAAATATAACCATAATATTGATAGGTAAGTAATACAATAAACAACACCATAATAATAGTAATAATACAATAATAACACCATAATTACAGTAAGAATGTGACGAATCATAACGCAGATGAACTCTGGAAAAATCTTCACTATGTCAGTCTGACTAGTACATCTCTTCTAGCGGGCATCAGCGATTGTCAGTCACACCGCTGGTTTGAGAAAAAACACCCAACACACAGGACTGAAATCATGTCAGTTTCACCATCATGATCAGCAGTAAAAACAAAAATATAGGCTGTGTACGCAAAATTTTGGTTCGTGATAGGAGATTAATCAGTTTAGATAGATGCGTTTGTTTGTAAAAAAAATAAAAACATATGGTACCCTATTTCTAATGAGCCATCTGGCCTAGCTTAGCGCCTGCACTGAGAATAGGCAAGAGGCGCATCAGTCACAATAGTGTTAACGTTATATTGACAATTTTCGGAAAAATAGAATGCGTTCTTTCGGACGCATCAAAATCGGATTGTCTCCCCGATGAAAAAGTAGGCACGATGTAGTTGGTTAACGTTAATTGACAATTTTCATGTGGGAAAAAAGAGATATAGTGTTTTTTTGTCTACACAAAATTGATTGTCGCCATGAAAAAAAGTAGACAAAAAATCGAAGTCTTCTTCGCACGGCACACACCGCCAAAATACATGTCCCTTGGCTATTTGGTGAACATTTCATTGTGCTTTAGTCCATTTCGGCAACATTATCAAATGAGCTGGCAGAGCACACGCTCTTGAGCTGGCAAAAAGTGCTGACCTTGGCTGGAGGAATCCCTGAAGGTGAACGTCCTTCGTTAGCCCCCTCTTGACGCAGTGATGAACTCTGGCGCCCCCTGGTGTCGGCGATGCTGTCACTGGGGGAGCCGGCACCGCTGGTACAGCGGCGCACGCACGGGTGGCTCCGTAGAAACGGGTGGATCGGAAGCCAACCTGTTGACCAACGATCACGCATATACAGTCACCTTATCGTTTGTATTCTCTTGCACTACAATATAATCCTTTACATATATGTACCCTAATACCTATCCTTAACCCCATTCCCTCGTTCTCTTTGAGGCTGTATTTTGTCTTTCCTTTTTCATGCGCGCTTATTCACTGCTTTTCTCAAAGTGGACATTGTGATCAAATTGAGCACAAGTTGTAACTCTTCTAGCACCATCGGGCGAATATATTCGCCCAGTACATCTCTACCACTCCTCACCAACCAAGACATTTCACTGCAAGCACCCTGCCATGATTTTGTCTAGTTGCAGAGCTTGACGCCACTGTTCTTCCATTAAGGCAACGTCATGCACAGTCAAAAAAAAAGTTAATCCCTCTGTCGGTGATATGGTAATACCGGACAACCAATAAATGCAAAAAAGTATATGGCACTAGAAGAGTTAAGGATGACTTTTGAGACCGTGAGGTTTATATTGCTTTCTGTAATGTGATATTGTTTACCTGTGTATTGTTGCGTTGTCTATGTTGTTTAAAAAATAAATTTTTGTTGAAATATTACACGTTCTGTTTTGTTTCACCAATAAAATTAACGTCACTTTGCATTTGTTGTGTATTTGTTTGTGTGGTACTTTAAACCATCAAACAACGTTCACTGAAAATTAGTAGTAATCAAGAAATAAAGAGCATTATTTTCAATTCTGAAGAGTAGTAGATGTCCAAATTAAGTAGAATACAACTTGAAAAGAGTAAGACCTAACCATCAGCTTATCAGAATAGTCTGAAGTCCACTCCTCTGAAAACTGCAATAAAAGGGCCATCAAAGCCCTAGACTGAAGAGGTACAACACTGAAATGATTTCCAAACAAAACACTACAAAGGCTTAATAAAGAGAGATAAATCAAGTTTTAAATGCTATTTAGCAGAAAAGGATAAAACTGAATAAAAAGGCAAAACCTCTGACAAGAGAAGCCATTCCTCTTCGACACGAACTTCTTAATCCTACTGAAATCCTCTGCTGATTCTGATGCCTGTAACAGGTCTGAAGTCAGGCATCGTCGAGTAGAGAGAGAGTCGATGAGTCGTGAGAGTTGAGAGAGATGAGAGAGAGAGAGAGAAGAGTAGACGGGGAGGAGATATTGAGAGAGACGAGAAGGGGCTGGAGAAGAGGGTGAGGATAGCGAGACGAGAGTGGGTAAAGCTATGTTTGTTATTGTACATACGGGGTAGATGTGAACTCCCTGGTGGTTGAACCTGTTGGTCTGTATTCTGGTGGGGCTAGCAGCTGTCCTCCGATGCTAGTGCAGGATGAGGGATCCTGATGCGCACAGCGTAACGCCCCTCTGTCCGGGTTGGATCATGAAATGCTCACCATGCGTGCATAGGTGAAGAGAAGCGCGTTTGGGTTACATGTGGAAGTCCTCCCTTATAAAGACCTCATCATTGTAGCAAGACTCCCCCCCACATAAGACCTATGCTTTTCTGAGGCATCTTGCCCTTCTTTGAAAGTATTAAAATTACCATCTTCCTTATAAGACCCCTCCCTTAGTAAGACACCTCATTTTGGATGATTTTCTGAAGGTCTTATAAGGGAATGTCCCACTGTATTTTCATTTGGTTGGAGTTTAAAGTGTGTCGAATGCATGCACGCTATGTGTGCGCAGTGTAAGTATGCCCGTTCTCATCTCGGAGGATCCAGCTGCTTACCACACTCACATACACACACACAACACACACACATCCACACACACACAACACAGGTTCTACATCAGTGAAAAAAATCGCATGCAAAAAAAAAAAATAAAAAAAAAATGGGTGGGCGCTCCTCTGGCTGCGACTTTCTCTCCAGTCGAGAGCAACCCGAATTTCACAGAGACGCCTCTGTGACTATAAAGTACCTAATACCTATATACTTTGATTACACGTTTAGTTTGGTTGGAGTTGTCTGCGTTGCATGCTATGTACAGAGGGCGCACAAAAGTACAGTAGAACTCCCTGTTATTTTAGACCTTCCCTATAAGACTCCACCTCCCACTTAAGACATGCTTCTTCTGAGGACATTCCCTTCATTTGTGTACATATTAAAATGAACTCCCTATTACAATCTCCTCCCATTACTTAAGACCGTACTCTCGGGAGACATTGCCCTTTCTTTGTCAAAGTTATTAAAATGAAACCTTCCCTATTGACTCCCTCCCACTTAAGACCTAATTCTCTGAGACATTGCCCTTCTTTGTAAGCATTAAAATCACCTCCCACGTAAGTATTGAAATTACATCCCTATACAACTCCCTCCCACTTAAGACCTTATTGTGGATTATTTTTCAAGGTCTTAAAAGGGAGGGTCCACTGCCACTTACCCTTTAATCTGAGGGATAGAAACAGGGACACAATGAGGGTGATGCATAGAGACGGGGGCACAATGAAGGTGACACATATAGAGACGGGGGACATATAGAGATGGGGACACATATGACAGAGACTGGGGGACACAATGATGGGGACATTATAGACCGGGACACACAGAGTACGGGGAACATACGACAGGGAACAGACGCCACGGGGGACACAATTGCAATGATCCATGGAAAGTTGTCCCCGCTTTTGTAGTGCTCATGCCAGACATGTACACCTTGCAGTTGACGGGACACAACGAACAGGGACACAGTACGGTGGGGGGACACAATTTACACTGATTACCTTGGAAAGTTGCCCCGCTCTGTTGCCAACCTACTCTTTGCCGTGACAGGGAACACAATGATGGGGATGGACAAATGGACAGGACAATGAGACTGGGGGGGGACATCACTTTGCATACTTAGTATCCTGGAAAGTTGTCCGCTTTGTAGCGTACTTCTTGAATAGACTACCTTGCAGACGCTGAGCAGGGACACAATTGATGGGGACACATGACAGGGACACAGAGGAGGAGGGGACACACTTGCACTGATCCTCATTGAAATCGTTGTACCGCTTCGTGCCTAGCTTGCTACCTTGTACCAGCTGACAGGGGCTACAATGGACGGGGACACAGGATAGAGACGGGGGGGTGGGCGGGGTGGACCCACAGACGGATCCCTGGTAAAGTTGCCCTGCTTGTAGCGCTTCTATGCCAGCTGACAGGGACACAACGACAGGGACAAGAGAGGGGGTTTTTGAAGGGGGGACACATCGTTTGCTGATCCCTGAAAAGTTTCCCGCTTTGTAGTTGCTTCTGTGCCAGTTCCTACCTTGCCAGCCGACAGGGGACACATAGAGACAGGGGGGACCACACTTGCACTGATCCCTGAAAAGGTGTCCCGCTTCGTGCTAGCCTACCTTGACAGGGACACAATAATGGTGGACACAACCAACAGGGACACAGAGACCGGGGACACACTTGCTATCTTGATCCCTTGAAAAGTTGTCTCTGCTTCGTGCAAACTTGAACCCAGTGCCGTATGTTGCTGCCTTGTTCGTCGTGCAGCCTGTTGATGTTGACACTGCGCCGTAACCTCCAGCGTCCAACAGCTCCCGCGTCGGTGTTACGGCTTTTGGGGGGGGGGGCGTGTTTTGTTGTGGTCGCGCAGATGATCGTCCTGTCGTATGTAAGACACGGCTAGATTAGAAGCACGACATAATAATTGGCAGTATGTAGACACATTAAACTCACTCGGCACTGCCAGTTGACTTCCCCTTACAACCGTTCAGACGGGCCAATTTTGACTAGGTTCGCCAAACCCTATCACCATAAAAAAGTTTTAAAGGTTTAGTGACTGATCATTTTCAGATAAGTTACTAAACACCAGCACAAACGATCGTTAAAATATACAGATTCACCTTCCTGTGGTCGTCTGTATACTATTGACGAAAACAGTATAACACATGTAGAAAGAAGGAAAATTCACATCCGTTATCTTGATCCAAACCTGAATTGTAAAGTTGAAATGATTGGTTTAAATTTTCAAGAGAGGCAAAGGTCAAAGCAAACTGAAAATGTCGGTTATGACGGCGCACTTGAAAGCTGGTTATCATACCAGAAATCGAAAACTCTCAAGTAGCTCGGGTCCGGGGCTAATTCGTTCTAAAATGGTTGTGGCGAGCCATGAGCGGCTTCGGTCTCAATTCATCCGAGGTTGTTAAGTCATGGTGTCATGCAACTAGTCTTAACCCCTGACTGCACCACCGTGTAATTACATAAAACTGACCTTGATGTACTTCACTGTGATGTAATCAGATGTAATGAGGAACTAACCTTGCGATATGCTGGCTTTTGCACTTCTAACAGTCATAGAGAGTTAGATCCCCAGACATTTTGCCAGATTGGCTCTATCGGTTTGTGCTTTCATAGGCCTGCATTGTGCAAGTGATTTTTCTTTAATTTCTCTAGAGTCAAGGGGTTAAGAATATTTGATGTCCTTACAAGAAATGCAGCAGTAGGAATCATTAGGGAACAGAACATATATAAAATGAAATAATAGTTGAAGAAAAATAAAGAGTATAAAAAACCAGAAACGAACTGAGTGTCAAATAACCAGCAGAAAACACTCTAGCGATTGTCCCGTGGCCCAGCTCACAGTGACATGGTCTTGTTAAAACAGAAAATGTCCTACTGAATTTCAATGGGTACATTTGTCTGAATTTGGGGGAAAATCAGAGTTAGGACCTTGTCCTGGAAGGAAGATGCAGCCCTTGTTCTTGGCGCAGGGCATTTGGTGGTAGCTGTTGGCATAAACACACAACACACACACACACACAGAGACAGGGACACCCACACATCTGACCTTGTCCGGGAAGAATATGCTAGCCATGCTCTTGGCAGGGCAGGTGGTTAGCTGTTAGTATGTACAGACACGCACACCCACCACACACACAAACACACACACGACCTTGTCCTGGAAGAAGATTTTGATTGCCCGTGCAGGGCAGGTGGTAGCTGTTAGTATGCACCACACACACAATATACCATCATACAGACCTTGTCCTGGAAGAAGATGTTAGCACTTGTTCTATGGCAGCAGGGCAGGTGTAGCTGTTAGTATACAGACGCACACACATACACAGACCTTTGTTCCTGGAAGAAGAGAAGCCTTGCTCTTGGGCGCAGTTGGCAGGTGGTAGTTGTTAGTGTATACAGAACACTGACCTTCGTCCTATGCATGCCCTTGTGTTGGCGCCGGGCAGGTGGGCATCTGTGGCACACAAACACACACTACAAGACCTTGTCCTGAAGTAAGATACTTGGCTCTGTGTCTGTGGGCTTAGTGGCAGGGTGGTTTAGCTTAGTATATAGGTTATACACTGACCTTGTCCTGGAAAGAAGTACCATCCCTGCCTCTTGGCATAGGCATGGTGTGTAGCTTGTTAGTACTACAGAAACATCTGACTCTTGTGTCCTTGGAAGAAGATGCATCCTTGCCTCTTAGCGCAGAGCAGGTGGGTAGCTGTTGGTGCAGCGGTTCTGAAGCAGCCGAGGGTGGCGCTTTGGTCTGGTCGGCACCAACACAGCTACTCTTCCGTGTTGTCAGGCTGCGGTGAAGGGCCACCTCAAGTTCAGATTCCAGCGCACCCGTTCAGGTCGCTGTAGACTGCCAGGGACAAACAGGGCGCAGTTCAGGATGGATTGTCCCACTTGGCCACATCGGAGTCAGCATTACATGCACATAGGAAAACAAAAGGATGTTTGGTACCGTAATTCTTCGGGGTTATAAGGCGATATTGTTTTCTGTTCCAATTTCGACCTGTGCGCACTGAAATGATGGGCTACCTATTGAGTGAGCAAAATGTGAAAGAGATGTGCATACGAATGACGTTGCTGATCATAGTACAGTCTACTGCGAGTCAGACATTGACATGTGTGGTCATCACGATTCGTCGGAGACAACGGACTTAAAATGCTTTCAAAATACCCTATTATCGTCCGTAGGATACCGTCTATCGGATGCATAAGAAGCATCGTTGCCACGAGCTTAAAATGCCATAATTCTATCAGTTTTCGTAAAGAAATGTCCAAAATACAACAACAGGAAGCAGCTCATAACGGAAGTTTTGATTATTTGGGGTCGTTAAGATGTTTACAGATGCCCTTTTTTTGGGCATTTTTTATTACAAGGTGGCTCTGTGAAATTTTCAAAAAACAATTCTGTTTGCAAGGCAGGGTCCAGGGGCCGCCCAGTAACAAAACTTGTTTAGTTAATCCTAAAATATAAGTTCCTGGTAGAGGCCATGTAAATTTTAATTATATCCATTTTTCTTTATATTCGCAGATGCAAGAAACGACAAAACATTAATTAAAAGGAAATGTTGTGTTGCTTGTCTCAAATTCTCATAATCCAGCAAACACAGGCACAATGTTAAAATGTCTGCTGTTTAAGGAAATCACTGAAAGCAGGAGCATTCCATGTTGTTACCTGCTGCGTCCGTCAGGTATCCAGTCCCCCATGAGGCTTGCAGAAGGGCGCACAGCCTCCTGGTGTGCTGGGCTAGGCTGACTGGGCTGCACCTGCATCTCATGGGAATTCCACAGCGCAACACAACGCACCATGAACGTTACTGGAAACTAGGACACGGCCACAGTTGTACACTTCACACAAAACGACGATAGCACCAGACCGTTACTGGGAAACTAGGACACTGGAACAGTGTACCACTTCACATTACAACACAACGCACCAGACCGTTACTGGGAAACTAGGATACACGGCTACAGGTACACTTCACTATCAAACACAACGCACCATGGACAGTTACTGGGATAACTGTTAGGACAAAACAATGTACACTTTCACATTCAAAACACAACGCACGATGACCGTTAATGGGAAACTATGACATCTGCAAAGTGTACATATTCACATCAACACAACGCCCATGGGGAACCATGTTATCGTGGAAAAATAGGACACAAATGTTACACTTCATTATCAACAAACGCACATGGATCGTACTGGGAAACTAGGACACTGCAACATGTTGTACTATGTACGCTATCATAACACATACGCACCAATGACAGTTACTGGGAAAAACTAGGACACGGGCACAGTGTACACGTTCAACATCAACACAACGCACCTAGACACGTTACTGGTGAAAACTAGGACACGGCACAGTGTACAATTCACATCAACACATAAACGCACCATGATACGTTACTGGGAAAACTAGGACACGGCACAGTGTACATGACTATGTCAAACAACGCACCATGAACTGTTACTGGGAATTTGTTTTTTTGTTTTTTTTGTTTTTTCTTTTTTTTGTTTTTTTTTTTTGTTTTTCTTTTTTTTTGTTGTACTAGGACACAGCACAGTTCACAAGTTACTATCAACACAACATTGACCGTTACTGGGAACACCAGGACACCGGGCATCAGCGTAAACTTCACATCTAACACGACGCACCATGACCGTTACTGGGAAAATAGGGGATCACAGTCACCGTTTGTACACTTCACATCAACACAAGCACCATTGAATGTTATGGGAATAATTATGGACAACGGCATCAGTGTACACTTCAACGTCAAACAAAACTATGACCGTGCTGGGAAACTAGGACACCAATGTTACACTTCACATCAATACACGCACCAATGCGTTAGTCGGGGGTGAAACTAGGACACAGCCCAGTGTACACTTCACATCATAATAGATCGCCAACCTACACGACCGTTAATGTGGAAACTAGGTACCTTCACATCAACACACGCCCCATGACGTTACTGGGTATAACTAGGACACAGCACAGTGTACACTTCACATCAAAACTCCGCACCACGATCCGTTTTATGGGAAATATAGGTAACCCTTCAAATCAGACACCTGCACCACGACCGTTATATGGGAAACTTAGGACACTGCAAGGTACACTTACATCAACACAACGCTACAATGACTGTTACTGGGAATTATACTAGGACACGTGGCACAGTGGTACACTTCACCATCAACACAACGCCACCATTGACCTGTTACTGGGAACTAGGACACGGCTACTATTAGTGTTACTGGGAAAACAGAATCACACAGCACAGATTTACACTTCACATCATCACAACGCACCTATGACCGTTACTGGGATAAACTAGGACACCGCACAGTGTGTACACTTCACATCAACCATATCACGTACACTTCACATCAACACAACAGCGCACGCATGACCGTTACTGGGTAAATAGGACAAATGGCACAGGGTACAACTTCATAATCAACAGCACACCGTTAACATTCACATCAACACAACGCTATCCATTGACCATTACGGGGAAGTTAGGATAACAGCGCAAACGGTACAATCTCACATCAACAAACGCACCATGACCATTACTGGGAAAGTAGGACACAGCCGCACGTACACTTAATCAAACACAAACACCCCCCCACCTCGTTTGTTCGTTTTGTTCTGGTGGTTTGTGTGGGGGAGGGGATTACGTTTCGGTAACATTGTTGACAGGATTTTTTTGTAGTCTTCTTGATGGCATTTTGGTGTCATTGTGCTTCGATACTCAAGATCCTGTAGTGTTCAGTAACCTATGTGCAACATGTCTGTTAGGAAAATTTCAACAGTATCTGTTGTTTGGGGTGTTCCTGTGTTCAATGAATCCTAAGGTAAACCGACAAGACAAGTGACTGCTCAGCAAAATGTTTGATTCTAGTCAGTTTCCAGGGACAGCAGAGAGAAAAGTGGATTCCAAGGACAGGGTGCCATTTTGACTGTTCACAGGGACAAATACCCCTTAGGGGGGACGGTAGGCAGCCCTTCTTCTCTTCTCCCGTTGAGTATCCACAATCACCTGTTTGATTTTATGATACTATATGCGGTCTAGGTCCGAAGTCGGGCATCAAGAAGAAACAAAATAAAAACAAAAACCTACTCTACGAAGATGACCCAGCCAGTCAGGTCTCACTGATCGAGCCCCCTGCAATGTACACGACAAAGGTGTAACACACAGCTCACACTCACATCGTTCAGCTCCTTTATGGAGACCTCTGGCAGCTTTGTCAGCGACATGGACACGTCCCATCGCTTCCACCGGTCGTCGCGCCATCGCTTGGTGGTCGGCTGGAACGGGATGTTTCGGTGTTAGACTTTCACAAGTCAATTTGGTTATAAAGTTTAACTTAATTGAGTCGCATACAACATGACGTAGTTTCTCCCTCACAGAAAACATTACTTTTTATCATTTTCTAAAAAATCGCCAAAAATCAAATGCACACATACAAACATGTAACGTGTACCGAGTGAAAGATAAATCAGTATGTATATTTAGACTGGATACAATAAGTTCATCAATTATTATGTGATTATGCATGTTTTGTTTTTGTCTTCATGTCATGTAATTTGCATAATGAAAAACATTGTTCAATAAAAAAATAAATTAAAAAAAGAAAATACAGTGGGAACCTCCCTTTAAGACTTCCCATTACAGTGGACTCCCTCCCATATAAGACCTGCTTTCTTTGAGACATTGCCCTTCTTATAAGATTCTGATCACTTCTCGGCCTTTTGGCCAAGACAGTGATTCAAGAACATAAATTTTTCTTTATACCATGGTTGGTTTGTTCAGCCCGTTGTCGTACATGGCGAAAGCCGATACAAGTTTAAAAAAATGAACTTCCATCCATTGCCCTTCTTTGTAAAGTTATTAAAAATCATCTCCCTTATAAGACCCCTCCTTTTTAAGACCTCACTTTGGATGATTTTTTAAGGTCCTATAAGGGAGGTTCCACTGTACATAAAAATAATAAATAATTCTTGTGTTCCCCATGATGGCGTAAACCCTCATTTGTGTATCGTCGTGTACTGGAGCTTGTTTTTTTGGCACGACACGATGTCTCTTCGCCCCGGTCACCACCACCCCCCTCTCTTCCTTGCCCCCCCTGTGCGGACTGAGCAAGGGGTGTTGGTGGGGGGACCCCAAAACCCCCCCTGTCCCTGTCCTCAGTCCCGGAGGGCTGGTCAGGGAGCGCGCGGGCGACGCCGACGGCGACGAGAACGTGCTCATTCCCGCCGTAGGGGTGGTGGGCGTGTCGGGCTGCGTGGTCGCCGAGGCCGACTGGGAGAGGGAGGGGCTTGACGTGCTGATTGACAGCGCCTCCGTGACGGGCACGCTGGACGAGGAGGTGGAGAGGAGGGAGAGGGAGGGTTTGGGCGGGAAGTCGGAGGAGGAGGTGGTGGTGGTTGTGTTGGTGTTGTCGTTGTCGGGTTTGATGTGGTCGGGGTCCATGATGAGGGTGGAGGTGTTGGAGTTGTCTTCGTCCTCCGCCTCGTCTTCCTCCTCCTCCAGTTCTTGGATGTGGGGGCCTGTCTGTAGGAACTGGTTCATGCAGTTCATGGAGCACCACGTCACTTCTTCTTCCCCTGCGTCCTGCAGTGTTCAGCACATTATCGTTAATAGTCAACAAGTCATAATATCAGAAGTGGGGGCCCGTCTGTAGGAACTGGTTCATGCAGTTCATGGAGCACCACGTCACTTCTTCTTCTCCTGCGTCCTGCAGTGTACAGCACATTATCGTTAATAGTCAACAAGTCATAATATCAGCAGTGGGGGCCTGTCTGTAGGAACTGGTTCATGCAGTTCATGGAGCACCACGTCACTTCTTCTTCCCCTGCATCCTGCAGTGTTCAGCACATTATCGTTAATAGTCAACAAGTCATAAAACAGTAGTGGGGGCCCGTCTGCAGGAACTGGTTCATGCAGTTCATGGAGCACCACGTCACTTCTTCTTCCCCTGCATCCTGCAGTGTTCAGCACATTATCGTTAATAGTCAACAAGTCATAAAATCAGTAGTGGGGGCCCGTCTGCAGGAACTGGTTCATGCAGTTCATGGAGCACCACGTCACTTCTTCTTCCCTTGCGTCCTGCAGTGTACAGCACATTATCGTTAATAGTCAACAAGTCATAATATCAGCAGTGGGGGCCCGTCTGTAGGAACTGGTTTATGCAGTTCATGGAGCACCACGTCACTTCTTCTTCCCTTGCGTCCTGCAGTGTACAGCACATTATCGTTAATAGTCAACAAGTCATAATATCAGCAGTGGGGGCCCGTCTGTAGGAACTGGTTCATGCAGTTCATGGAGCACCACGTCACTTCTTCTTCCCCTGCGTCCTGCAGTGTACAGCACATTATCGTTAATAGTCAACAAGTCATAAAACAGTAGTGGGGGCCCGTCTGCAGGAACTGGTTCATGCAGTTCATGGAGCACTTCTTCTTCTTCCTATTGGGGATGTCAGTTTATCCTGCCCCACGCCCAAAGTCATCGTTCAGACTGCAATTGACGCACAGGATGCATTCGTGTCATCCATTCCACCGGCACAAAATGGCCTACTCCTACCGAATACTGGAATGGGCTCTAACGCAGTGCGCAATCTTTGTGCATGTGGTTCGCACACGGGACCAAGGTTGTAAGTCTTATCCGAAGGACTTTTTCTCCCCAACTGACGTCAGGTACATATTTACAACTGGGTGGAGTGAGGAAAATAGGAGTAAAGTGCCTTCCCAAGGACACACCACTGCGAAGCCAACGGACTCCTCTTACCAACTGCGCCACAGCAGCTTCACTCTTCTCAGTGTCCTGCATCGTACAGCACATTATCGTTTAATAGTCAACACGTCATAATATCAGTAGTGGGGGCCCCGTCTGTAGGAACGGTCATGCAGTTCATGGAGCACGGGTCACTTCTTCTTCTCCTCTTGTATTACCCTGGCTTGAAGACTCAGGGATTCATCCCAACAGCGAAGCACTTTGACAATATTGCACAAGCTAGGGATGAGAATGCTATGTGTGGAACATGTTGATTTACCCGCGACGTGGACAGCCACACTCCGACTTTGGAGGATTTTAGACGGATGATGTTATGCTAGGAGTTGTCATGGCTTAGACAATCCCCGCACAACCATGCAGAACATAGCAACGTTTTAGTAGGCCTGTGTTCTAGCTTATGTCAACTGGTTGCCACAGCCTCATGCCAGGCGGAATTCTATGTACGAGTGTCTGACCACACACAGAAGGGACTTAGGGATAATGCAGAACTGTTACCCAAATCTCACTGTCAGTAATCCCCCAAGCTTCTGAATCAGTAAATTCAGGGCATTACTGTCCGTAATTTTGTGGGCGAGAAATCCTTCCACCGAATTTTCACTGCCGTCCAAACCTTTTTTGAGTGGGGGGTCGGGGGGGCGAACATACACGCACGCTGCAACTCCCATCCAAAACCAACAACTTGCCGAAATTGTGGTTGCGTTGAGGACGGGACGGGGGACCTTCGTTTTTTTTCTTGGCGTCCGATCACCCCCCCCCCCCCCTCCTGGATCAGAGTCGGAATCATCCGCTTGCAAGTGAGGTTTTTTCGGGCATGCCTTCAGATTGCACTTCGTTTTACCTAGAAAAAATGGCGCCATGAGAAATAAACGGAAAGTATTTCATTCAAGGGACAATCATCGAAGTGATACCTTTGGATAGCAGACGACAGTAGTGAGTACGGCAAACACCACGCTTCTTTCGATTTCTTCTTCTTTTTTCGCACTCGTCAGGGAAATGCAGATTTTTGGGTTTTTTTTTTTTTTTTCTTGTGGCTGACGTAATAGCGTGAATCAGAGGGTCTCAAAAGTTATATAACTTACAGACAAATCGTAGGAAAAAAACAGGTCTGATATGTAACAACAAAGCTATAATTGGAAAGATGGGGCTTGTACAACTCATAGTCAAAACAAATACGAAAAGCTTAAACAGTCAATCGGCGGAAGGTACGTATTTTACGGGACTGTAAGTGCATCGATATAAAGGCCACCCCGAATTGACTCAAAATTCAGTTACTCTATTTTGTTTGTGTGGACTCTATTATTATTATCAGTCACATATAAGGAGCAAGGATTGTCTAGGAAAAAGTATCGCTTTATAGTTAGGTTAGGTTAGTAGGCACATTAAAGTAACAGAGGATCTCTGTGAAATCGGGTTGCTCCCCACCTGGAGAAGAGCGCATAGCAAGCCAGAAGTGCCAGAGCCAAAGTAACTCTGTAAAAATACAAGCGTTTAATAATATGATTAACCATGCTGTAGTAAGGAAGCTATAATAAACAATCTGAATTATGCATACAATAGTAGTTAATTATATTAATCTACAGAGTCTATTGCCAAATGTAAAGTTTATACAATTGGCCCGAATGCAGATCGCATCCTTCAGTGTCAGATCAACAATGAGAAAACTCAGTATTAAAAAACATAGCTACATAAAAACACAATAACCCAAAATCAGTATTTACCAGATATTCAGGGCAACCAGTATGCTAGGCGGCAAATCCATCTTGGTTATGAGTAAAAATAAACCATATGACCAGGACGTGATGGCGAGCCATGAGAACCACATCGCAAGAAAAGAACCCATCAGTAAGGTCCATGGGACTTGAGTCTCGAATCAGAGACGGACTGTTCGATCACGTCCTCTTTGTCATTGGAAAACACCATTGTCATCTCATCCATTCATCAGCTAACATCATATCGTATCATTCCACAATCATTCAAGGTTATGAAGCAATAGACAGCAACCACAGCATTGGCACAAAGAACTCATCAGAATCGGCTACAGGGCCGGCTTTGGTTCGCAATCCGAGCCTGGATCGTTGGGATCACATAACTTTGTCTGAAAAAAACCATCACGACAATCATCCGCCATCCACTACTACCTTTATAATCATCACATTATCATCTTCGGGTGGGGGTCCTCATCACATCATCATTACAATCATCATTTGATGATGAGCACCCACATGGGGATACGAAACCCACAGAAGGTGGGCTATGAAGTTGCGCCATACAGAGCGCGGAATAGTTTAGACAAATCCTCTTTGTCTGGAAAACACACGCCATCATCCATTCTCGATTTTCAATACACGATCACAGTCTTCACCAGCCTATACACATGATCACACATAAACATTGTTAAGAACTAACATGGCCAAAATACACCAAAAAGAAGGGCTATGAAAAACATATTGGTCATCATCATCATTCTCATCATCATCAATCATCTTTTATCATCATGGTTGCATCGGAGACAAAAACTATCATGGAGAATCCACAATAAAGTAAGGGCTTGGTGAACATTCCAAGAGCGTTGAATATTGTCACTATAAATATTTCGGAAACGATCAACATCATTCCCTGCATTATCATCACATAAATTGTCATTACTCTATCATTTTACCCTTGAGGGCGCGGGGTCAACCCTTGTCCACACCACACCCCACCATACTCCCTTAAAGGTCAGGATAAGGTGCAAAACCCTTTATTAAGGGGGGATTCTTCTTTGGCACAAACTTGTATTATCTATGTACCAAAGCCGGTTTATAATAGTGAACACAAAGAAACACACAAATGGAAAAGAATAAAGATTTTAATTTTAATCATTCATACCACAAACTGAACTGGGAAAGGCAAGGGGAGTCTTCACAACTAAGTAAAGTTCAATAGAAACAATACAAGTTTCAAGTAATCATAAACAAATTTAAATAAAATAACGGCTAAACAAATTTAAAAGTATACAACGGAAACCCTCCCTTATACAGCTTCCCATCCAGTAGTAAGCACCCTACTTCTATGAGAGACACTGCCCTTATCAGTATTGGTGAGCCATATTAAAATTACCTCCACTTACCAAGCACCCCTCCCTTATAAGAACCTCATTTTGGAGGACTTTTTGAAAGGGTCTCTATACTAAGGACGGGTTCCACTGTACGGCTCCCTCCTGGAAAAACTCAGTGCCCCCCCAATGGAGACATGCAACATTGATATCTATGCTCCTCAAAGGAAATAAAAACGAAAACGACAACTGCACTCACGGGGACATGTTTTCATCTTGAACATCTCAGGATTCTCTAAGAGGGGAGACCGGTAGTGATCGAAGATAGGGGCGAGCCCACTGGCGATCTTCAGGAAGGATCCAACCCGCGCACAGAAGAACCTTGGGATGGCGGACCGATGAACCCCCGCCCTATAATCATCTGAGGCAGGTGGTGCATCGGCGGGATCAGCGCCACCTGTCGGGAGGAGTCACGCACTCTTTTGGTCCCAGTGTCTCGATGCGGGGTCCAAATGAAGGCGGAAATGGGGCCAAGGTAGGGGTGGCTGATGGGGGGCAGTTGACCGTACAGGTCCCTGCTGGGCCGGGCCCCCTCCACCTGGCTCGCCCCAAGGTCCTACTGCTTGCCTCTAACGCACGCCGGACTCTAAAGAGCGGGGCCGGCCTCAAACGAATGGGTATGGTATACCGCTCACCATACGCTTGCTGCTCTACGGCCTGCAAGCCTGGAAAAGAGGAAAGGTCCATTGTGAAGAAAACACGAACGCAGTTGTGAAACATACTAGCGTGAACTTAAACTTCAAATTGCTTTAAAACCATAGATTGTTGACCACTCAGCTGATGCTGAGCCCTGCAGCCCTAGAAAGAGAGAGGATAGGCTCACGCTCTGTTGAGAGTAGATAAAATTATGGTCATTACAACTCAAATGTTTAAAGAATAGATTCGTTGACATAAGGGCTGATTAATGGCAACGCCCGCAGCCCCTGAAAGAAGAGAAGCGGTAATTGTTGACAAAGGTGAAAATCTACACACGGTAATTACAACTTCAAATGCTTCAGTGAAAATATCATGCCAGCCAAAAACTGCAGCTGCTCTGGCCTGCAGCCTAGATAGAGGTCATATTGAGTGTGAAAATAGGTAAATTTACAACTTAAAATGTTATTGTGTACCACTGTATTTTAAAAGCTAGATTTAGTCATGCACCCTCGTGCTTTGCCCACACGAAGGTTTAAGATATGGACCAGTAAGGCAGAAGATAGTACATGACCGCAAGCCTAGCGGAAAAGGCACGAGTCTCAAGATGAGTGACAGTATTTGTGAGAGGAAGTGGACCATAGGACCACAGAGCTCCAGAAGCGTGGCGGGAACTATTTAGACAAAAGACCCCCAGGTATCCCCACGCCGGGAGGGAGACACTCTGTGGACGTGGGTGGCAAAACAAGGGTTATCTCACCTGGCCTGAAGACGAAGAGGCCGGCAACTCCGGCAAGTACTCCAAGGTCGAGCTGAAGCTGGGGCCACCAAAAAGCTAGCACGCAGGCGTTGATACAGGAGGCTTGACCTCAGCCCTTCCCGGACGTCCTTCTCCACCCTTTAAAGAATCAACCAAGATCAGTGTCAAAACATCAAGGGTTCACATGTTTTTCTCTTCAAAGCTGGAAATAAATCTTGTTTGGACCAGGGTCTCACTTCCCATACAAATGATCTGCCCCCAAATTCAAACCAAAACATATATTTTATAGAGCAGCTCAATTTGAAGATGGGGACACGGTGCACGTGTGGTCACAGCTACCAGAACAAACAACCCGCAACCCTGGGACATTAATTCGGCTGGTCGCGCAACCGCACGGTCAGTGTAATCTCTTAAGAGGTAATAATATCGGCCTTCGTACAATCAACAGGTTTTGTTTTTTTTTTTTTTTTCCCAATGCGGAAGAAATCCCCCTCATGGACAAATCGCTAAATAAGTAAAAGTTAGATAAGGGTATAAAACACATTTAACGGCATATGGCGAAATTCGGACACACATGTGCCAAATCTTCGGATCCAGTTAGCGCAAACGGGTTTCTGCACCCGGAATTTCCGACTACTGTGTGTACAGTCACACTAATGGATAGCATTTTTCATAGCACCTTCCTCCTCTATCAATACCCTAAACCAAGAAGCCATTACCGTGTCACACGGATATTCAACACGCAGCCACACTAAGCCAATTATCGTAGTACAGCACATTCAACCATTTACTAAATTCAAAACATAAAATAAATAAAATAAAGTCCAAAAAGAAATAGGGAAGCGGTCGAAAAAAAAGAGAAGGTGGGTAGTTAAGTTTGCTGTTGAGAAAAATACCCCCCCTGAGAGGAGAGAGAGTAAGTATCAGAGTCGAAGTAGAATTACAAAATAGTCCAGCAGAGAACCCCCCCCACCCACCCCCCAACATTGAAACATATGAGACAAAAAAAAAATTGAAATGGCTTGTGGAAAAGTTGAAGGTTAGCACCCAACCAACACCCCTCCAACACAAAAATTTCTCATTTGAAAATTCACTCAGAAGAGAAACATTCTGCCTTAATCCGGGAAAGGGTATGGTTAGACAATAGCGTTCTTCGGTCCGGGGATTACACACTGGTATTTTGCATAAATAGTTACACCAACATTATGGAAGATTATAGTGTCTTAAATTCTCGCATACTGAATCAAAACTCATCATAATCTGCCCTAATAGCCCTTCGTGCATCCCTAGATTGCCGTATTACTGTCCAATGACTATATTAAACTGCACCGTACCTAACTATAAGAAGGACATCAACGCCTACACATTCTACCTAGCTATATCTTGCAAGAAACATTACAAATCAGACAACGAAGTCGATTGATAACGTCGAACTTAGGCTATTAAGCATTCAGTTAAAGAGCGCAAAGATTGCAGTCCAGCATGAAACACATCTCAAGGAAATCCATATGCTCATAATTGACAGGAAACGAAACTAGTTGAAAGTGGCAATACCGAAAGCGAAAGTGAGAGAGAAGAATAAGAACACACGCGTAGGAGTCATTGAGATGGGACACAGTCTATGGTGTTTAAATAAATTCCTAGTGACACACTTTTAGAGATGAAAGCCTCATTAATACGAATGAGGGAGAAGGATAGTTATACAAGATTGTAAAATCCCAGAGGACGTAGTTAGCCCGTGCCACACTACACTGGGCACATAAGAAGCTAAGTGCACCGAAACGTGGGTGTGACCTCGCTGGCAAACCAGTAAATGAATGTGTTTACCCTACAAGTAGTCCCTCCCTTGAGGACGAGTCTGAATAGGCAATATTATGAGTAGCTTTGGGACGATAATGAACAGTAGACCGCATATAGATTTTAGAGGTATCACATACAGAGGTAACCATCAAAAACAATGTCACTGAAAATGAGATCAGAACTCAAGCATTACCCCTTCCTGACCATCACCCGTATATGACGTACTGCACATGATGACATCATGATGAAGAATGGGTCATCAGATGAAGACAGGGAACTAACCCTGATAATTATGATGCGCTTTTGCTACTAACACATCACGATGTTGGTATCCACCGACCATTTTGCCAGCATCTGGCTCTTATACAGTTGTATTATTATGGCGATGATTTGCCCAAATGATTGTTTTAAAGTTATTCTCTGGGCGTATCACAGAGGGTGTAAGAGCCATATTTTCACATTTGAAGAGTTAGCGACGGATCCACACTGAGTAGTAGAATGCCCTACTCGCAAAAAGAGTCGCAAGTAACAGGTTCTGAAACTCTAACGAACAACACTTTGAGAATGAAAGTGTAATATTGTGAGGGGGGTGGGGGGTGCTACACACGCTACTTGCCAAGGTCATGAGATGAGATTCAGAAACAAAAAAGCGGAGGAAAAAAGAATGCCAGGTTCCGCCTGGCCGCCCCAGAGGCTTCATCGGAAAATGGATAACTTACCGTTTGCCTCGGATCGTACAGAACTGACAAAGCGTAATGCACGATACAGACTAGCTGAAGAGAGGTAAAAGACAGAGCCAAGTCTTGGCTGCCCCAAGCAGACACTGGCCCCCACACTTTGTGTGTTTGAGAATGAAGCGGCGATGGAAGAACAAATGTTCTTTCGATTCACGACCTTACCACACACCACCCAACCTAAACCCCGGCTAGCCCCCCACTTTTCTCAACCGGATAGGATAACACTGGTATGTATCTGTGCGATTGACAAGCTATAGAATGCCCAATGTGCTACATCAAATGTGTTATGCTCTGCAGGTTGGTGAGAGGCACACGTGGTTCAGTTTAACCCTTGTTTTTTATCAGAGCATAGATTTTCTCTGAGAGAATAAAAGCCACACGCACAAGCAAAATGACGAATAAGTGAAAAAAAGACGTGCCGCCGGAGTGTGGCTGTCCAGTGGCGGGGTAATCAAAACGGTCAACAAGTAATGTTCTCATCCCTAGTGGTGCATGTACCATAGTGTGGCAAGTGCTTTGGGATGTTGGATGATCCATGGATCTTTAAGCCTGGGTAACACCAAACAGACAAAAAATCTCGGCACAGTTTTGCGATGTGTGAGTTGTACCTTGGGATACATGGGATGGGCTGCAGTAGGGGCACGGTGGTGTGAGGAGCGCCTGTTCGTCCGTACAGTCCAGCAGGGCGTGGGTGGGGTCGATGGGAAGCAGGGACGTGAACTCCGGCTCTTCTCGGCAAAGCGCACCCGGGGACGACGAGGAGATGATGGTGCAGGGGTGTCATCAGAACCAGTCGCCTGCACAGCGCAGGGCAGTCAGGTGGGAGTGAATAGGTTTGTTCGTAACGAATGCTTGTAGCAAATTGACACAAACTTCAGATTTTGTAATCATTTAAATTACTAAATATTAGCAGTGGTGGCAACTCCCAAATGAAAAAAATGAAACGGCAGGGTCAGGGGCCGACGCCAGTGCCCCGGCCCCTTGGGACGATTCAGGAGGGCAACACAAGAGAGAACGAGACGACAGACAGTTAACAAGAATGGACCAAAGACAGTTGAGGCCGGATAGAAGCTTGTAAAATGATTAAATCGCTTTGTGAAACAATATGGCATACAATACGTGTTCAAGATTCCCCGACGAGAGAATTCCCAGGACAGCCAACATCAAGCAACCAAAACATCACAACCTCTTGTGGTCAATTTTTTGCTTGAGAATTATAAAACAAAATATTATAAAATTTAAAATGAAATCAGTGCACACACATCGACAAAGAGTAGCAACTGTTATTAGTCCATAAGGCAATCAGAAATAGTCTGGAAGTCCCCAATCTCTGAAAAAACGTGGTAAAAGGCTATCTAGGCTCTAGGAGAAGAGGAAACACGGAAACGAGCTCTGCAACACACCAATCAAAGGCTTAATATAGCGAGAATCCCTATAAATGGCGATTTAACACAAAAGGCTAACATGAAATTAAAAAGGCAAAAAAGCTCTGAACAGAGAAGCCAATCCTTCTGTCAGAAATTCTATCCTATGATCCTCGAAATTCGTGATGCCGAGCTGCGTAAGGCGCAGGGGCCTTAGTCAGGGGGGGGGGGGAGGGGGGGGGTTACTGCCTTATGTCCAGAAAATCCGGGGAATACGGACAAACCTTAACCTGTGCAACGATCAACGAAAACCGATACGAGTCTATTGCATAAGAGAAGGGGGGTAATCCGAACGTACACAAATCTTGATCCACAAAAAATCACCCAGAATAAGTAGAAATCACAATTCATTTCTGAAAGATGCATATGAATAGCAATGATGAATTCTCATGAAAGCTAACACAATGCTCACCAACAAACATGAATTAGAAGAAAAAATCAGTAATGCGCGCTCGCATCACGCCGAGTCAATAGCACAGTCACGTGGAGAAGAAAA
>JAGGCT020004036.1:990719-1015474 GCA_017654935.2 Phymorhynchus buccinoides
ACATCGCTAGAAGATCCAGAACGTTGTACTTTTTTTTTTTTTCTCCTTTCTTTTTTCCCCTTCATACACCACCCCACTTGTGTGTGTTGGCGGGGGGGGGGGGCAGGGGGGGGGGCAGACCGGGGGCGGAGGCAGCACGGGGGCAGCCCGAATGTCACAGAGCTAAGTCTCTATGAATACAATATACGAAATACTAAATTTACCAACACACACACAAACACACACACACACACACACACACACACACAACACACACACAACAAAGTACAAACAGCAGCAACCAAACCAACAATGAAATAAAAAGCGAGTTGCATAGCGCACGAGCGCATACGTGATCTCTCCGCGTGTATCTTCTACTTTGTAGTCTTCTTTGCCTTTCCAGGCAAATGGCCATAATGGGTGAGGATAGGCCTACGTATGTACCGGTTTTGTCTTCACTTTTCACTGGTCATCCACTCGCAATCAGCCAGCACATTCCGATTTCGGAAGAAGAAGAAAAAGAAACCGCTATTCTATCAAAGAACGGAAAGAAAGAAACTATACCCAATAGTAAAGGTATGGTGTGGGGTTTATAATACATTCAAGCTGAACGCCCTCCGGTATGGAAACAGACACATTTGTGGGACATTCAGTAGATATAAAGATGGTGGGAACGATACTGGAGGGCAATGACCGGATGGCAGTCTGCAACACCGAAAGTCCGATCTTGTAACAATACAGATGTGTGTTGTATAATTATCTAAAATTAGGTAGCACAAAAATAACAAAGGGAAAAAGTTTAAGCACCCCTTAGCTATTACAAGGCTACCATTATTCCGTTATAAGCAGGGATTTGAAGCAGTCATCAGGGTGTCACAGGGAGGAAACAACGTACTGAAACTTTGATTGCCAAATGAGTTTGCGGACCCTCCTCATGACGTTTTCCAACAATAATTAAATTTGATATAGCATATGAAAGTTACATTGATAATTAAACATGGTATGTTCTAAATTGAGCAGACAACCCTTTGGTTTCAGAATATCAGAAGGCATTGTAAAACCCTAACATTAAATTATGCGTTTTCTTATAGTCAGATAGTCAAAACTTTCATTTGCAATCAAATGTTGTTTCATTCTTTATCGATTATTTGCAATAAATATCGATTTCATCCATTCTACAGCAAAACAATGGAGGGGGGGTTCACTTTCTCTTTGTGTATATGTCATTTACTTTATCAGTAAACCTCGAAAGGCATGCTTCTGGAATCCGAACTTGGTAATTTAATAATTCAAAGTCTATGTTAGTATGCGTGGTGTTTTAGTCACGAAACCGATAGGTTCGGGAGCCATGTTTTCTGTCTGATCCCCGTCCGTGCCTCGGCCGTGCCTTCCGTCGTCCGTCCGTCGTCGTCGTCCGTCCGTTTTTCCAAAACTATCAGTCTATCATCATCCAAATTTGGAATACTAGCTGGCCAAGATGCAAGCGATCACTGATATATTTAGTTTGAATTAAGGTCAAGTCGCGCAGGTTACGGGTTCAAATACAATCCCCCCCCCCGAAACAATTAATCCTAATATCTCGCGAAAGTTTTGCATGTATTTCAATGCAGTTTTTTCAACAACATTCTTGATGAATGGTCTAATGACACAGGGGGTTGTCATGAATTTTCTGGGCACTCGGTGCGCATGAATCGCTTCCTTTCCTTTTAGCGTAAAATCACGGGTCTCGGAACCCCAAGGTAATATCAAAAACTATTCGGTTCGTGCTGTTTTCCGCGTTTTTATGTAGTTGCGTGATGTTTGAGCGTTTTTATGTATGTGTACAGCCGACACATTCGATCCGGAGGAGCTCGGAGTTGCACTTGTTGGGTTGTGTTTTCTTAACATTTCGCCGCCAGCTATTTTTCAGCCCAAAAAAAAATACCCTTTAAAAAATAAACTGGAAGGGACAATAAATATATCTTCGATATTGGAAATCTTCTGTGACATGATTGTAAACATTAGGCATAATTTACCTATTAGGTGCTTTATCGAAGCTGTTAGCACGAGTAAATGCACTTGGTTATCTCTAGCGCGCGGAGTCGCGTGAGAGCGCTTTTCCTGTTCCGGGCGAGACAGGTTGGCAGTTGGGCCGTGACACTGTTGGATGTCAGTTGACAAGACCCCCCAGAAAAATGAGGCAAGGATTCATTGAAGGGGCAAAACCAAACTAAGACATGCAGAGGGCCACTACTATGTGCGTGCAGCAATTACCGTGGAAAAAGTGAGGAAGATGGACGAAAAATACCACTACATCGATTCCCAGCTGACCAGACTGTTGGCAAAACATTTGGGAAACAAGCGTTTGTGACGCTGACAAGAAAGATGTTTTCACAGAGCACAGCAGGCTGTGTTCGGACCATTTTGAAGGGCGTGCGGCCTCAAACACCGAACGTATTCATTACCATCGCGTTTCAACAAAAGAATTTTTAAAACATCAAAGGCATATAGAAATATTTAGGTATCAATATAATTAAATATCCACTCATACAGCTTCGCAATTGAATCTGTGGACCACACACCTTGTTTACTTGTATAATCAACATTACTTTGGACCATAAAATGTTTGTGTGTTTTTACGTTTTCTTATTTATTGTTTGGCTCATGTGATTATTCAATGACAGGATCAGACTGCAGTGCAACTGAGCAAACTGACTTCTTTCTCCAGTTAAATCGAACTTAAGTGACTGACTCAGGATAGCTGGTCACTTTAGCGGCTAAAATCATATTCAGGCACCATTATAGATTTGCCAATTCATGCAGTTCGCCTGGGACTCGGGAAAGGGATCAGGTTTAGAACCAGTTCCTGAGCTATTTTCATCAAGATGGAGGGGGGGGGGGGGGGGGTGGTATGTTGTTGTTTCCTGGCTTAACGACTCCAGGCGATCATCCAACAGCCAGAGCACTTGAGCAATTCAGTACAAATGCACCAGCAGGATGAGAACATTACGGTGTGACGTTTTTGAATTACCCCGCCATCGTGGGCAGCCCACACCCATCTCGGGTGGAGGGGGTGTTTATGAATTAAACTGTATCTAAAAAAGCCGCTCAAAGTCAAAACAACAGCGTTGAAGCAGCCATCGGTCTTCCTCTCGGCACCCGTCTAGACCAATTTACGGACTGATGCAGCAGTGGAAATAGGCTGGAAATGTTGAATGAAATAGGCTAACACTGATCACTCTAATTTCAGTTTGTCTTTTGTTGATTTGCCCCATTATGTTTTGGGGGAATTTAAAATAAAAATAGTCGTAAAATGATTTTAACCCTATCCTTACCTGAATGATTCAAGGGAAAAATGATGAAATAAGGGCGAGCGCAGTAATTAACGGGCCCTGAAATAGGCATTTAACCCACTTAGCTTCTTATTTTTCTTACATATAGTGTCCTCCATCAACAATTTTATGATGGACGTGGGGGGTTTCCAACATCAACAGTAGACTTGGTACACATAGAAACGTGCTGCCAGACGACAGGTCAATGCAGGATGAATGGGTAGGGACTGGGTGAGAGGGGGTGGGCATTAATTTGGGGAATAGGCTGGACAAGGTGGCTATTGAGTTACGGCAACGGAAAGGTGAGGACAGGGCAAAAGGGGGGGGGGGGGAGGAAGCGAACGAAGGGGGGGGGGAGGGGGTAGTAGGTTTAATCTGGGAATTTGAATACATCCACTGAGGCTCATATATGCTTCTGGTAGAAGAGTTCTACTCACCACTGTCAGTGTCCCACACAGCCCTGGGAAAGAAGAGTACTTCCAGTTCACGATCTAGGGTATGACATATGTTACAAATTTCTGTGGATGCTGTGAAATTACATGTACAGTGAAAAATAATCAGCAAATCATTGAGGTTACTTATATACTAGAAAGTAAAGGGGAAATAAGTTCCACACAAAAACACAAATGGCCAACCATGCTTGTTTTTAAAAAGAAGTAATCTGTTAGCTATGCCAATCATACATGTATTTAGCAGATACACAAGCAGAAGCTTCAGATTGTTTGAAATTTCCTGGCATATGACTCCTGATTATTACAGACAATGATGGGCCAATGTCCAGAAAATGGGCCAATAAAAAGTGTCACTGTTGGGTGTTGTATTAAACTGAATAATTTATTGTAATATTCTTGATGATTTTTATTTGATGATTATTTATCTGTTCTTGTGTACCACAGATCTGCGAAGCTGACAAGGACAACTTTTTGACTGGTTGTGGGAAACTGTCATCAAGGAGAAACTCATGTGGTGGCATTCAGCAGTCCAACAGATGTTCCAGTTTGGCAAGTCCAATTTCTTCAGTAAGTTAACTCTTTATTATCCTAGATGTCTTTTACCTACAATGTCTTGCCCAATGAGTTTATTAATGACCGACCGATATTCCAGTCTGACACATCCTTTTTTAATCTGTAATTTCATAAAATTCTTTATTGTCCATTTGGCATTGTAAAACGCACATGGAAACTTGTCTTCCAGTGTTTTTTGTGTGTAAAATTAAATTATATGAAAATAAAATTATTAAATAAAAACATGAAACGTAACTTTACATTTAAACAAATATGTAACTCACAACACACCCAATCATTCATCTACTCTCCGCTATCTTGCTCACTCATGCAACCCACCACCACTTTTCCCTTCTTTTTTTGACCTTTTTTCTTGTTCCCCTTTTTTCATTTTTTTTGTTTTCATCCTCTTGTCTGCTTGACTGACTAATATGGACATTTCCAAGAGCCTTAAGTGTTGTTGTTTGATACAAAAATGTCTGGGTTTCTGTGTAACCTAGTGTTTGGTGTATACTAACACATTCATACCGTGTGAAGTTGGTGTGTGTGTGTATGCGTGTGTGTGTGTGCAGTAGAACCTCCCTCATAAGATCGCTCCTAGGTTCCATTGTACAACTTGTGCAGTGAGTTAATTACTGAGTTCATTAAGGTGATTTGTGTAACAAAACAAAAACAGAATGCACATTTATTCATAGGGAAAAAACAATTTTAAAACAAAAATATGCATATTTCATGCCAACTTTATCTGACTTCAGTTTTTAATTTGCTCAAATTATCGTAATTTTAAATACACACAATAGAATCCATGTGTTCTTTTCCCCTCCTACGCAGTTTCAGTAACACGCAAAGTACCATACTTTTCTGACTCTAAGGCGCACCCTCCAACTGTCACTCATAATTCATATTTTGTTAGGTTTTCTTGCTATATCAAATTATAAGTAGTCATATTACGAGGGGAATTAGTCTCACTTTTGGGGAGTAAAAATATCACCTTATTGTTAGAAAAATACAGTATTTTGTTTTTCTAAGACAATAAAATATAGAATTATGAGGGGAAAAAAATCTGAAGTATTGTACAATTAAAAACAAACCTATTGTCAGGCCTTTTTTTTGGTTTTGTTTAGGGACAATTTGCTGCTACTGCTGAAGCTGCTTTGCTTGAGAACCCAGCACACAGGATGGAGTTGCAGGAGGTTGGATCTGCCTCTGATGAGCATGTAAGTGACTTGAACCTCATACATTATTCAGGCATGGTAGACCTCCGCGAAAAGTGAAAATTTGCCCCCCCCTCTCCCCCAAAAAGAGCCGGGGTAAAAATTTGCTCGGGTGCCTAAAAATTACGTGCGTTAAAAACCAACTGCAATCGCTTCGCAGACCGGATGTGAATGACTGAACAAGCAACTTCCGCCGAAGTTAGCAGTCATGCGCGGCCTAGCTCACGCCGCACGTTTCCAGATTTGTGATCCTAGTGCTTCTTTTTCTTCTTCTTCTTCTTCTTCATTTTGACGCCAAACTTCATCATTTAGTTTGAGTCGACATCTTTCAAATGAAATGCAGACTCGGTTGGATATTTCTTCCGCGAAACTCACTTTGCCCCACCACCCATGCGGATATATTAAGACAATAAATATGTGTGGATGGTTACTGTGATGCTCACGAGGAAGAGTTGCAAACTGACCAGTTCAATGGAGTTGATGTAGACTGTGACGCCTTTCATGTTAATTTTAGCTACTAAAACTCTGTGACTAAGAATATATTCCAAATACAAATTGAACGGAAATTGTCTCATCATATAATTTTGATAGGCCTCATTTGTTCTGAAATATGTGGTAAAGCATGCAAATATATATTACAACGGATTCCTGTCCAACTAAACACTGCACAACTCATAAAGACTTCATAAAACTCACCATACTTTTTAGGTCAATCTTAACCCCTCAGTACCGGCTATCAGCTGCGCATACGCGTCCGGTTGCAGCGCGTTTTGGAATGCGGCAATATCCACCGAATATACATACCGGTATACAAACGTCGGTGGGGAAGTATTGATGCATTAGACTTAGAGAGCACATATACACTTCGGCATGAAGAGGTCAATCTTTGTATGCAAAAAAGATTTTATCTCAAAATATCGGCTATATCTCAAAAAAATGTTGGTCTCCAATTTTGACTTATCAGATTTCTAATGTATAACTATTTATTTTTTAATCCATGGTTTAACTTCCTCTCTTACTTTTTCCCAAAAATAAAGTGTAGCTTGGAAGTATTGAAATGACAGAACTGACTACCAATATTGTTCTTCTCTCTCTCTCTCTTCTTTTGTTATATTGTGTTATTAAGTGGTGTATCAATTCAGGTGGGTGTTTTAAAGTCTGAAATTATTTTATATTGTTAAAGGATCTTGAGAGACAGGGGACACCTGTTGTTGGGTGCAGCATCACGCAATATGTGCACAGAGGTTGATTGCACGACTTTGTGGACCTTTTCGCTCAAAGGAAAGCCTCCCTAAAAGTTGTGCTGCATCTTCCCAAGTTGACATAAGTGATTTTGCAAGTTCTGTGAGCGCAACAAAACAGCATGTGCCGCGAAAGCAAACGCAGACACAGGTATAAACTGTGACATGAAGAAGTTGTGTGACAAAAGGGCATTCAGGATTGGAGTCGAACAGTTGAGACCGACACTATATACAGAGTTACAGAATGACATTTGAAGATGTTGCTGGATGATAACAAAAAATGATTTCATATACTGGCATACCAAACAAGGATGCATGTTGGCAGTTTTTGATGAACTTGCACACGATGAAAACATCTGAAAAAATCTCAATGGGTATAAAGAGAAAATCTACGCTACATGTACTGAATTTCTCCTGTCCTCAGATGACTTCTTGTTCTTGTCCTCTTTACAAGATCTCGTGATCGTTTTTCGCATTAGTTGTCACTGTGCTCAAATGTATTTTCTGCTTGGACTATGTTTCGACACACAAATTTGGTCCCCCTCATTAGGGCCTTCAACAGAGAATATTGCATCTATGCCAAGGCCTTTTCAGACTCATTCTCCCCAATTGCAGGATGTGATTGATTGTACAGCGATATTCCACTCGAAACCATCTTCACTCGTGCACAGGACTTAACCATAGCCATTACAAATCGAAACATGACCTGGAAGGCCTCATGGCATTATCCATGTGGAACTCTTTCGCCTGTCTCTGACTTGGCTAGGCTAGCATCAGTGACCAGCAAATAGTTGTGAAGTCTGCTTCTGATTTTGCTAGACAGATGGTGATGCAATAAGGGGTGATAAGGGTTTTGACATTTCAAGGTTCACAACTGAAAGAGAATTCAGTTAATAACCCACCAAGAAAGACTCAATTGAAGAAAATGACTCCAGAACAGATCATTCAAAACAAGGCGCATAGCTTCCTCAGGATTCATGTGGAAACGATACATGGCCAGATTGAAAACATTTCGAATATTAAGTGATGTTCTTCAACTTGTCTTTATCCCAACCAAGTTTGGAAAGTTTGCAATGCTCTGACAATGCTATACAAACCTTTAAAATCCTCGTCGTTAACTGACCTCCGTATGTATATACTCCAAGTTTTAAGACTGATTTTGCTGGGACTTTTGGAAGTCATAACTAATGAGACTTTTTGACTGTACAAATACATCGAAGTTGGACAATTTTGAGTTATGTCTAAGTTTTGCACCATGGTCGCTTGCGACATTTGCAACTCATAAAATAGTCCGTTTTGACAATTATGTGTAACACTTGTGTCGAACTTTGCTTTTCGTATTCAGCTGTAATATGCTTTTTGATCTGAGACGATACTGTGCATTAGGCATTGGGATTCAATTTGTATGTCAGTGTAGACTAAACAATTTGTTTGACTAAAAAGCCAGGTGAAATTGTTGTCCATTGTGTGTAGGATTAAACAAGACTGCCCTGCCGAGGAACTGTCAAATGGGTTGTCTGGTCAAGTTTTTGGTTTTGGCAGTTTTTCAATATTGCTCAAGGCTTATGAGTCAGTGCTAGTTTTGCTGATTATTTTTGCTGTCATACTCATAGTGTATTTACGGAGCCGATCCCAGGAATCGGTAGTCAGTTAAGAGTGGAGAGGAAAACAACACAGCGAACACTCCTAGCTGCGGGCTTTCGGCCTGCGCCAAGCTTAGTTTTTTCCCCCCTCCTTTCTTTGCGTTGAAAAGGGATCTTTCGCTGCGAGCGTCAAGCAGAAACTGGACATTTTGAAGCCTACTACTGCTTTGCTTATATATGCTTGCGCTTGCTTTACCGCTTTTCTGCCACACTGCTTTGTATTACTTATTGGCTCGTTTTGTAATGATTTTCACAATCATTTGTGTACTTGCTATCAATATCAATCATGATCCATGACTGACGCCATTTCGCAGTTTTATTATTATGTGGTATCAACAAAACCAGCATCAACTAATGAATTATTGCATAACGAACATTATAAGATGTTCATTTAGCAAGAGCACTTTAGCAAAAGAATATGTTAAATTGACATTTGCAAATTAGTGCAACAACTGCACAATGTAGATTTTGTTTTCACTAATATAATTTTTTAATCCGCATCAGTCATGAAATCTGCATTGTTGTGCAATACACAATCAATGTTAATTGGTGGGTATGTAATGGCCACATTCCAGCTACAACTGCAGCATAGCATATTATTTTACACACCCTGGTACATTTTGGAAGGATAAAAGTTTATAGCAAAGCTTAAATTCATGTTTGTTAATTATCTTTAGGTTTGACTGTCATCAACAGCTGATTAGCATTCTTTGTGGTTCATTGTTAAACCCTTTCGTTCTCGCCCGCCACCATTTGATAAAAAAAAAATCATTAAAGTTACCTGAATCACAGAGACAAAAACATATCAGCAAAATTGCACATTTTTCTGTGACATTAGCCTATCCTTACCTCCCAACATTACAAAAATAGGATCTTCAGATAACAGGCCCTGATTTTATTCTGTTCAGTGACATCGGTGTTAAAACCATGTGGTGCAAAATGTGACATTGGCCGGTGAAAGGTTAAATGAACTGTTTAATCCTGTAACGAGATGGCTGCTTTAAGTAAAGTCACATCGTTTTTGTTAGCATATGAATTATAATTATTTCATTTAAAATTTGTATATACTATTTGATGAACAAAAGTCATAATTTTTGCTGACATTAGGCAACTGATTTAGCAGCTCCACAGCTTCATTATTTTTGTCCAAAATTACTGGTACTATTTCAAACCATGTTTAATTTTTTAATTTTTATAAATGTAATGTACCGTATAAACAGTTACCATCAACCCTGACTAAGCTATTTGGGTCATTGTTTGATGGATCTAATCAATCATTGATGTGCCCTTTTTTGCTATAATCGAAATCATTATCAATCTTTGCTATGTTGGTTAAATTAAAGACCTACAAAATTTCACTAACAAAACATATATATATGTTAATGAAATTAAAAGAATATAAGATGGTTTGGAAACATTTTATACAATGCAGACATTTTGTGGCCTAGATTAGGAATTAACAATTCGTCATAACTATGTGTAAAAATTGCAGGTGAGTGGGGATCTGGTGCACTTTACTGCTCTGTTATATTTGTGTTGAGAGCTTGCTGTCCCTTTATTCTGTGGTTTTGCGTGTATGTTTTTAACTTTCATTTAACTTTTTAAGCTCCACTTGCTTGCGAATTGAATGTGTTTTCATTTCTTTATTTATGAAAAATGAGGCACTTTGTTTTAATCAGTACGAAAACTGTCTTTAATTATTAAGAACTTTGTTTTCCCTTTCACACCGCCAGTGTTGCATTTTTGCACCATAATGATTTATACTACATGTCACAGAAAACTCGAAAAACTCAAAAAGCCTTCAAATCTAGATCGGGTTTGTCACGATTCTTGTGTTCTTGATTTGAAGAGGTAAGAATAGGCCTTATTTTAAACATGTCAGAGAAATCCCCCAGGGGGAGATTGCAGACAAAATCTTTTTCTATTCATGGTCGTTTTAATCGAAAATTTTGGCTAAAAAATGCTGAGGTCGAAAGGGTTATGTTTTTGTTTTTCACAATTTTGAAAGTTTTTTTTGTTTGTAAACGTACATAGCTTTTTTTAATTCAGGGACCGAGGTGTTCTGAGACTGGAATTGTGGGTTTGTGTGTGCTCATATAAGTGTGTACGCAACTTTAATATGATTAAAAGACATGGATTAATAAAAGAAAGTATACACAAAAGGTGCCAAAAGGATATTCAAAATTGACTATGTTTCCTCTGTCATGCATGAAAGTGTTTTCCTTTCTTAAGTTCTCTATTTTTTCATGTCCAAGGTTAAAGTATTCTTGGTTCCTTTGGAAGGCTACAATTATACGTTTTGTTAAATGTTTTGGTATGCAGCATTTCATTTTTGAGACAACATAAATCACAGTATCACAATCAATATTTCACAGTATTGCAATCTTATTAACACTAACAGTACTCACTACTGTATTTTTCGGACTATAAGTTAAATGAGTATAAGGTGATACTTCTTCCCCAGACTCAGGCCCCTTCACCTTATAATATGACTGACAATAATCATAGTAAGGAGGGAAAAAAAGAACAAAATCTGAAATTTGCGTAAATTTTTACGCGCGGGTGCGCCTTATACAAACATGGGCTTTAATGTCCCAAAAATAAGGGTACAATTATTAAGCAATCTCATCAATCAGATTAATGTCATTCACCCACAAGTCAATGTCAATATACATTTCATAAAAGAGATAACGCTTTAACTTATTTAACCACAGCAACATAAGCATTAGGAGCATGCACACACTTTACAAACCCCCTAGTTATATAACTATCACGAGTTTACAGAGTTGTGGTGATGCACCTCGACCATACCAGATAGGATGATTTCTTCATTTGATAGTCCACAGTACCCAATGGCAGTGTCTAACTAAACACTAAAAGAAAAACATAAAAAGCTCAGTGGGGGAAAAAAGAAAATAGAATAAAATTAAATAGGGAAATAAAAAGATGAAAAGCTCAATGGTGGAACCAAAATGGGTTCAGAAATTAATTCAGAGGGTCAAATAAATTATAAAGACAGAAAAGTTAACAACAGGGCACTTTGAACGAAAGAAAGGAACTAAAACTGTTTGTGCAGACAGGAGTAGTATATTATGTTTCTGTAAACATTTCTTTTTTAATGACAGGGCCCAATCCATAGGGGAAACTGAGGAATACACCACCACCACACAAAACTATCTACAGTCGGAAATTGACTGACTAAACTATTGATTAACTGAGAATTGGATCACACATGTACACACATAATATCACTCAACAGTTAAATTGCCATTGATCCTTCCCGCATGTCATCAAAATAATACACAATAAAAAGCACAGCAAAGTGAGATTTGGTCATGTTTTATACTGTCAGTCATCACAAATTGATTATTTATAAGCACAAGTCATAGGTCCTGGAATAGAAATTATGTTCATGTTTTACGAACTAATAGCATATTGAGAATGAATTGGCTATTACACTATTTAATTTACTATACAGGGATTATTATTCTTCCCGTCAATCGGCCAACTTCATCAGGTTGAAGATAATCACCAGTATTAAAAAAAAAGAGAAAATGAAGGTCATCACACGACACCGAGACAGCAAGAAAAATAAAGGAATAAATAATGTCATGTAACAAGATGGATCCCTGAAGACTTCATTCAAACCCATATAAAAAAAAAAAAACTACCTCAACAGATTTTAGCCAAATTAACCCTTTCAATCGCCACTGTCGCCTCTTGGCACCACAGAGATTTAACACCCATGTCACTAAAAAAGCATCAAATTACGAGGCGTCCTCTCATATACATAATGGAGGCACTAAGAGCCCCCCTCATTTATTAGCCATATCCAGCGTAGAGCAATCCCCAATATATGCAGACAGAATATTTTCATAAATACCCAGGCTAAGCCCACTTAATGGCGAAATTATTAACTGAAAAAATGGCTGGCTTTGAAAGGGTTAAGACCCTAAAGTAAGAACTTAGAAGTCAATTTTCCAGTCAAGCAGTTTGTTTGTACTGATTACAGTAATTAGAAGCCGCAAATAACATGGGGCAGGGTGGACTTTACTTTGGGTGGCAATTTTTTTCTATTCTCAAGTCATGCGTGCAAAGAAAACATTTCAGGGACTATCACCACCTAACCAAAGAAAGAACGCAGCTTTATGGTTTGCTTGGTCCTTCCCAGAGATCCTCATCAATACTGATTACCGTTCAATGTGGACTGTCGGAGACAGTCCATACCACAAAATCGGGCACAAACACCACTTCCTGCCCTGTGATGCCCATTTGCCCACTGTTACTTGGTAAAAATAAGGGTGGGAGGTTTTTACAGCTTTCACCTCTTCCCCCTTAAGAGCACCGCAAAAGCAGCTCTGTCCTGCACAAGCTTCCTGGATGGACCGAGTGGACCAATGTGTATGGGCACTTTCACCTTCCACAAGACCCAGATGAGGTACACACGTCGGGACAATGAACCAGTTCCCGGTCCCGGAACTGTGTTAAGCACAGACACTAATTGCACATGGGAGCCATCATAGAATCAAACAACCCAGGCCACAGTCAGCCCCTCCAGACAAGTGTGGAATCGAGCATCTGTGCCATTCATAGTTGAAGTACTTAGGCGCCTCGCTTTTTTATTTAACTGCTCGATGGTTCATAATCTCCGCCACTTAAGCCGTAGACAGCGGTCCTGGAAAGGAGCCGACAATTATACCGATGGAGGCTTTTTCACAGACCATTAAAAGTCGAGAGTACTTCTGTAGCTTCTTAGCTTTACTGCACATCACTAGCAACCAAACTGTTTGATCAACTGTGGCCCGATACACCCCGACCTAGTCTGCTGGCCATCTGTGCCAAGCACAACGCATTTAACGCTGCCCTCTTGCTAGCCAAGCCTCAATCTACCTAGATTGTCCACTATTCCAGACATCTTCAATAGACTCTCACATAGTCTTCAAACATGCACCCAAGCATTTCTCATTACTTCAAGATCCACATGATCTGCAAAAGTTCAACGTTTAACATAGGAGGAAGCTTCCACTTCAAAGTCCCTCTTTGTTTTTTTTTTCCTAGTTCTTAGTTGAACTGCCGTAAAGCCTCCACTACAATGAACAGTGTGGAACTGTTGATAAGCTTGCAATCCAATCCCTATCAGATAACAAACTGTACTGCCTACAAGACTTGTGAGTATTAACACAACTTTAGGGCGGAAGGCTGCACATACTGACTATTTGACGGCGACGAAGCAGGCCTATCAGCCAACTGAATTTTTTGCGGGGATAGGATCTCGAGAACTTTTCTTGCGAATCAGCCATGCCGCCATCGCCCCCCCCTGTGACGTTGATAGAAAGGAGGCCCTCTATCTCTCTTCTGTCCCTAGTCATGTACAACCAGACAATATACCAGCCACGCACCTGCAATATGGTATACGCATGCATTCTCACATCCCCCATGAAACAAAAAAAAGCTAAATGCTGTTCAAGCTTAAACATTTGTACCGTCACATGTAAAAATACATTCCTCTCTTTCACTCAATAAGTAAGCGCGCATAGCGCACACCCATCAATTTTACACAACATTCAGATTTTGTCACTATGTCGACGCTACTCTTGTTACTATTTTCTAGTATGACCCAGAATGAATTACAATATAAGGTGGGCAGTTGTTTCTACTGTCTGGAGAAAAAAAAATAATACGCCTATAATCGATCGAAAATGGATATTACTCATGTAAATATTTTAATGACAAACTAGCTCCTGGAGATCGAGGATTAAATGCCACTAAAGAACAATACCTAGGCTCGTTTTTTTTTTTTTCTCAAGAAATCAATAGGCCAAAGCCGTGCTGCCCCTCAAACGCTGGCACCGAATGCCCTTAGTGCTTCAACAAAATATATCCGAACAGTTTTTCAATTTTAAATAAGCGTAACAGGCCTAATAAGAAAATGTACTGCGACATTCCAACCCTACCCCACCTGCCTTAAAATTTATATAATAGCGACTAAGCCGGTACATAAAACACCACGCATAGGCCGTACAAATAGTCAAATAGTAATAAACATCTCAACACACTTTTGTTTTTGGCCTTGCCCTGTACAATATTATTAATTATATGCAAATAAATAAAGCTAAACTATTATATATTAAAATTAAATAATAAAAAATGTTTAAATCATGGCATTCACAACAGTTTACTTTGATGGATTTACTTAGTTAAATAATGGATAGAAAGAAGATTTTTCAAGTGACAAATCTCAATATTATAGCATTAAACTAAAGATATGAAAAAAGTACAATAAACGGTGGTGTTCCTCAAGGTAATGTTATAGGTCTTATTCTTTTTATTTATTTTATAAATGACGAGCAGGTACCCGTCACCGCTTCTATCACCTATCACCACTGTAAACAAATATCAGCCCAACCCTCCAGAACAGTAGTCGCTTTCTCTGGTATGTGAAAGTCATAGACAGACACAACTGACTAGCATACACATTTAGCTAGAATCATTTACACCCTCAGTGATCATGATAAATTGTTTGTTTACTTCCTCTTCGATCGCTCAGTTTCCTGTCAATTATGAGTGCAGATGCGTAGTCATGCTGCCATTATGCACCTAAGAAATAGTTAGGCCAAGCAAGTCTGACTTCGGCTGGAGGAAATGTTTTTGAAAATGAGAAGTGTTTCTTGAAAGAAGGGCAGGAGAATGGACCGGTGAGGCAGAAAGATTGTAGATGACACTATTGACAGTGAGTAAAAGGGAGTTAAATAAGTAATTTTGTACACACACACAACAAATTTTATGTCATGTAAAATTAAGATGTAAGAGGAAATACCTCTGAGTTTGACATGCTTACCCTGCAGTGCATGTGCAGTCTGCTGAATGAATATGCCCAGTGTGTTTACTGAGGCATATCCAAGTCTGGTAGTCTGGAGATTTCTTTGGATACCATAATCCAGGTAAGGATGGCATGACGGAGGCTTTCACAAAGCCATGATCAACCGCATCTTTGACTCTGTGGAAATAAGCTGAATGGACATGTATGGCCCTCGTCAAACATCGTTTTGGCTTTCAGCTGTCTCTGAGCACCCATCCTTTGGTTGTCTGTTGTACGGTGGTGGCTGATGACCAGATAATTGTAAACATCTTTGTCAGTAACGGCAGGACAGTCCACCAGCTCTTGCCAGCTCTGACAAAGTCGTGGGATTAGGCAATTGATTTCCAGCCAGTTGGCGTCCCCAAGCGGTTGAATTTTCTTGCAAGTGACTGGCTTGCGTCGGTTTCTGCCCCCAAGTTGGGTGTGAGGTTCAATTCCACGCAACCCTCCGCGCGTGCCACAAGTTGCGCTTTCTTTCCAATTAAACTTTGGCCTCGAGCTCTCAAAAAGTCCTTCAAAGCTGGAATTGTCAGCTTCTGAAAATGATTTCTTTCGCTCTCCATCTTCCCTGCTCAGACGATCGCCACCGGAAGTAAACATGCAAAGGGACTGAATCCGCGAGGCACAAAAATCAAGGGAAGTAACAACCCCACCTAAAACGGCTAATTATAGTGTTAGTTGAAGATGAGTAGATATGATCTATAAGCGTTTGGGCGGTGGCACTGACTCTTGTCGGTTTATCAATTAGTTGTGAAAGATTGAAGGATTCATACGTTTCTAGCCACGTTTTGTGCGGTTTTAGTAAATCAATATTAAAATCGCCCAAAAGCAGAGTTTCATAACTAAAGGATGACGCTTCTTCCATCATTAAAGTGAACCTATCAATCCAGTCAGAGCGTTCAGCAGGATTTCTATAGATGAAGCTTATGAAAACTGGTTTTGATTGTTTGAATAGTAATTCAATCCATATGGATTCTACGCCATGGTTTACAAGAGATGAAATTTCCTTGAAATGCAAACTTTCATGGATGATAAACAATTAAACCAGTTTCTTTAGTTTTAGTTGGGTCTTTACGAATGAAATGATAACCTGGTATATTCAATTCGGAGTCAGAAATTTGATTTGATAATCTTGTCTCAGCAAAACCAAATATATGAAAGTTTTTGCCGTTATTAAATAAAATATCAGATACATCACTAACTTTATTTAGTAGGTGATTAATGTTAAGAAAACCTACTCTGAAGGCCATCCGACTGACGGCCAGTTATCAAGAGTACGCGTGCTAGACATATTACAAGGTGAGAAACAATCCTTTAACACAATAGACTATAAAACAAAATATCATTCACAAAAATGCAACAATTATAAAACAGAGACTGCAAATGCAAAACGAATGCAAATAAATAAAACTGAAGAAACAAATATGCCAAGCACCAAGGGGAATAACTTGAAAACTAGCAGTATAATTATTTCAATTTCTAATTTAAACACAGACGATGGGTACCGAGATTTTGATCTAAAATCAGTCACATTTACATTGGTCCGGCGAATTATATTGTGGCACAACCAAAGGCCGCTTGCATCCGTACACACACACACACACACACGAACACACACACATGCACGCAGCGAACACACACACACACACGATGCACGCACGAACACACACACACACACGCGCCCATGTATGTTGCACGCGCCACACTGCATCTCCACTAGCTAATATATATATATACACACACACGCATGTGCGTGCGCATGCGCAATACGCTATACATATAGGCAAAATGCAAACAGCAGCATGAAGAGCATACATATAGGGTCTAACTAATTTGAACATGCTAGTAACTTATGCCCTTGACCACAACACTTTATCAATGCTTGAAGTTAAATTTTAACAAGTTATCTATTACATCAAGCATAAATAATCATATTATCAAAACAAAGAATGGAATACATTGATATGGTGGACAAAGTGGCAAGCTAGAGAGAGAGAGAGAGAGAGAGAGAGAGCAGAGAGAGAGAGGCGGGCAGACTGGCAAGCACCCAGCTAACACGCTGGAAGGGATAGAGCTGTGCACAGTAACCATACTTCATATTTGATTGGCTGCTATTTTCGTCACTTGCAAAGGTTAAACTTTGTTTGCCCCACACCTAAACATTCTCACTGCAATATACTCAGTACAAACAACTTTTTGCTTTTTACTTATTTTTTTTCAGGTAAGGGATAGGGTTAGCACAAGGTTAGAGTGTTTTTTTTAGAGTCAGTTTCCATGAAACAACGTAAAGTGACTGAAAATGGCCGCTTGCCGTCATCCAATCAATGATGTATGGTTACTGCGCAAAGACGCATGTCGCTGGGAGCGGGCCCAAAGAGGGTTAAAAATAGAAATGCAATACAATCTTTGTCGGGCCTACTTCCTTTTTAAGCGGCTAAAGGTGTGGGAGTTATGTTTTGCTTGCTGATTTAATTGATCATTACGTTGTCAGTACTTTAAAGTGTGTTGCAAATGTTGTTTTTGTTGATTAAGTGCGTTTTCTTTTAGTTTTCTTTTGTCATACATGTAGACGACATAAAGTAGCCTATGTTTTGCCATTTTGTAGTTTCCCTTTGTTGCAGTTGCAATAAATGAAATGTGGCATCATATTTTTGTTGTGTGCAACAAAGAGAGAGTGCTGTGTGGGTTGTATGTTGTATCCCAGTGTTATTAATTTCTTAAACACTTAACGTATGTTATTTTTAAAATGTGCAAAATACTTTGGTAATGTTTGCACTAGCGCACCAAGCTCGGGCTTAAATCATGCCTTCACATCCTTTACACGGTAGGCCCGATATAGGGTACCAAGCGGCTTCGTGCCATTACACAGTAGGCACAGTTAGGCCATATATACCGCCATCTTAGTCCCAGTAACTTTGTTTGAAAAATGCCAGATCCGATGCCCTGTTTATTACACAAATAAGGACCTAAGATGGCGACACTTCCGTACTTGGAATTCCCAAAGCGTCCGCAGATGCGCACGCAAGTGGGGAAGTGGGGGGGGGGGGGGGGGGGGGTCATGACCCCATCAGTGGGGGTGGGGGAGGGACACCATCAAATTCCCAAAACGGGATCAAACGCTTACTAGGGGGGGGGAACCACTTAAGTGGACTCATTCTTCTGGAGCAAGGGTTGTCAGTGCCAATGTTTACCAGTTAACTGGCTTCATGCCGGCAGAGGTTGTCAGTGTCCTTTGGCAGGCAATGTCAGCAATTAGTCCTCATCAAGTGACCCTAAAATTTGGCGTCCCCTAGTCCTGGGCTCCGTTTTAGTTAAGTGATTATTTCCGGGCCTCAAACGTGATAAAATACCAGTTAACTACTTAAGTGGACTTTCTTATTCCCAAAACGTGATAAAATACCAGTTAACTACATAAGTGGACTTTCTTATCAATTTTCCGCTTCCGGTCAGTTAACTGCTTAAAGCGGCTTTTTATCGGAATGAAACCCAACTAGGCTAGTTAACTTGTTTTTCTTGTAACACGAAATCCCATTGGATACTGCAGATCAGCAATCTTTCCCACTAAATTGCTCCAAATACGTTTTAGTAACTGAAATAATCCCCAAATAGCATCAAATAGGGAAGACGGGGTAAAAATCCGCATGGGGCGGGGTAAAAGCCCACCCCAATTATCTCATGAATGAAGTAAATTTTCAGTCTCATTTTTGGAGCCGATGAGACGAGACGTTTAAGTGTATAGCATTCGGTCTCATGGGCAAATTGATGCCTAGTGAAATTTTTTTTAATTTCATAATAGCATTGATATAATGCAGATGGGCTTCTTTACCCGCCCAGAATTGCTTTTTTTACCCCGTAACTTCCCCTAGCATAAATAATAATATATCATTGCCACGTTTTCTTATGAGTTTAGTGAATAGATTGTATCCGCTCAGGTTGAATTTTCAACAGATGGTGTTTATGTTACGTTTATTTTTTTTAATTTATTTATTGTTTTTTACTAGTTTTTTGTGCGTTAAAATTATGGTCTCTGAAAAACGCGCTACAGGTCTTTATGCCCTACTGGGACTGGCCTCTATCCCGTCTCTAGGACCCTCTGTACTTTAAGTGGAGTCCCTGGGACCCCTTTTTTGTGGGACAATTGGGAGCCCTGGTAGGCTTATCTACAAAAATGGCATGCAAAAAAATATGAAAATGTAAACAGACAACAGTATAGGCCCAAATGAGATGCACCAATACACAGGGCTCAGGCTCTCTCTTCTCTCTCTCTCTCTCATCTGAATCTCTCTCTCTCTTGTCTCTCTCTTCTCTCTCTCTCTCTCTCTCTCTCTCTCTCTCTCTTCTTCTTCAGTGGTGGTGGTCAGCTTCTTTTTATAGGAAGTAAATGCAAATGCACACACTTAAGGGGGTGACAAAAGAAAAAGAAAAAGAACCAAATCAGAAGCAGAGAAAAGAAAAGCAAAACTCCCCCCAAAAAACAATAAATCAGCTATCACACACAGTCTAAACGTCCTACCTGCATTTACTTGGGGTCCTCAGTAGAAAAATATATGAACAAAATACAAATTTTCCTATTTTCCCTAGGACTGGGATGAGGGATACTCTCTCTCTTCTCTCTCGGTCTCCTCTCTCTCTCTCGTCGATCTCTCTCTCTCTCTCTCATCTCTCTCTTCTCTCTCTCTCTCTCTCTCAATCAATCAATCAATCAATCAATGAAACAAAGATTCGGAGACCACACTGTCGTCGTTCACAATAACACGGGCCCAATGAAAGTCGGAAGTTCAGAACGAAAACGATCAGTCTGACATGCGCAGTGGAACTCAAACTCGCACAGGCCGAAGTTGGTTATCCATCTACTATACATCCCTGGTTGCTAGTAATCGCGGCGCGATTTTGTGGGAACTACGTCTACGGTTGTGGCTCAGCTCAAGACGAGACGCTTTCTTTAGCGTTCTGTTTGCTGCGAGGCAGATTGGCACGTACAAAACGATCATCAGCCATATTTGCGGAAAAGGGTCAGGGTCAATAGCACATTGACGCGGGAATCGTTAAGTAAAAAAAAAAAAACGCTGACCAATAATTACATTGCGTGTTACAAAACCTTCAGAAAATAATCCCTACTCAAACTGAAAAAACAGTTAAGCTGCGACTTCGAAATGTCAGTTACTAAGTTAGTTAACTTGTATAAGACACAAGCGATTTTCCGCTTTCCGGTAAGTTAAGTACTTAACTGGAATAGTAATGCCAGTTAAGTTGTTAACTGGTATTTTAGCACGTCTGAGCCCCATATCTTTGTCCATGGACACCCAGATCAGCCACTTGTGTCGTTCCGCCTACCTCGCTCTCAGGCAGATTTATCTTGTTGATCTTGTATGTTGTATTATATTTAGAATGAATCCAAATGAGTTCAAAAATATTCTTTTTATATTCATCAGTTGTTGGAGTTCATTCATTCAGTTTTATTTTTAAATAAAACAAATTATAATGTATTTCCCATTTAAATTGAAGTCCTACAAGTAAAGGCTAGTTATACAAAATATTTGTTACCCCCCCCCCCCCCCCACACACACACACAAAGCCACCAACAACCAAACACCCTAGTTTCCCATTACTAATAAAAATGTTTCTCTTTTTCCATATTATTAAGATCTTCAGTTATATATAAAATCAGCTGCCTGGTTCAAGGCCAAGAGGACAGTAAAATCTTATATTTCATTCACTAAGAAATAAACACTCACTGCCGACAGAAGTTGCATCTGTGTGTGTGTGTGTGTGGTGTGTGTGTGTGTGTGCGTGTGTGTTAGTGCGTGTGTGGGTTTGGTTGTGTTCCTATCCACCTTACAGTGATCTTAGACTACAAACAAAAAAGTATGATTATTGCATGTATGTGTATGATTCGGTAAGGGGTATGTGGGTCCTGAGTATAATAATATGTGTTTGATTATAGGCCCTAGATGCGCGGCCTGTGGTGTCCGTGTCCAGACTAACCTAATGACAAGCATATCAACATACTCCCTATTATAGCAATCAGATTTGGGTAACAGCGCCCTAACAAGGTACTTCCGCTAAAAACGAGCTGTGTGTGTGTGTTCTGATGTGTGTGTGTGTGTGTGCCTGCCTGTGTGTGTGTGTGTTTTAAGATGCTGTGTGAGCCCTTTAAAGAACCCACCAGATCACGTGTCAAAATCACGGGTTTCACGTGTGTTTTCCCTCTTATAGCTGGAAATAAATCTTGTTTTGACCAGGTCTCACCAACTATAAATGGCCCCAAATTGAAACCGATACATCGTTTTAAAGAGCAGCCTCAATTTGAAGTTTGGGGAGCATTTCTATGTGGGTCCACAGCTACCCAAAAAACCCACAAGGAACTTAATCGTGGCGCGTCCTGTATATATTTACGAATGTTATATCGGCATGGCAACATTCAATTGGCCTAGTCTATTATTTTACAAAACGTTAAAAGATCTTTGAAGATACTTGTTCAGCAAACCAACTTTGGTTGAAATCCACCCATTATCTTTGAAAATGCCCCCCATCCCCTCCTTCAAGTATACCTTTCTCAGCTCTCCCCACATTTTCATTCATTTTTTTTGCTTACCAAGCATTAAGTTGTATCTAGATCAACTTGTTGTATGAGCTAAATTATCTGTGTTGAATAATTAATCGCAGTCATGGACATAAAGGCCATTATCGAGACCCCCCCCCCAGTCCCCCGAGTATGTAGTGCAGTACACACAACAGCCGCCGAGCATTTGTCACAGTCCTGGTACTATCGCGTTTTCCCGTCTTGCCTGTATCTTCTACTATTATTGAATGCACTGTCGTTTTAATTATGTAAATGGATATAAAAATATAGCCAAATATAGCCAACGATAGATGGATGAAGTACTCAATCTGCAGTAAGAAAGGCAAGACTGAAAAAAATGGAAAGAACCGAGAAATTGAGGAGGGTGGGGGGGGGGGCACGCAGGGACCGCATCTTTACCTTTACCCAATCTGATAGACATATAATAGGGATCGTATGTTTCATATGGCTTTGTCATTAGGTCAAGACTCGACACGCCCACACACGGGTCGCATCTAGGGTTAGCCTAGAGAATGTTTTTTTGCAAAATGGTCGCCGTTAAGATTGATCAATAGTTTAAGCCTGTGAAGTGAATTTTTATTTTAAAATCATACACACAAATACGCACAGACACGTACAGCCCTCATTCCCATTCCAATGCAGTCCTGTTCTTATACAGGAGTGGGAGTACAAATAGAACCAAAACTGAAACTAGGAATTTACAACTAATAATTATGTGACTCAGTCTTATTCTTAGAAAGAATGGTTTGCGGGTTTCCCCGACTAAACTGTGCCTCAGTCTTATTCTTAGAATGAATGGTTTGCGGGTTTCCCCGCAGGTATATACGTTGTTTTTATTTAGAAACAAAAACAAAATAACATAAGGGAAGACGGGGTAAAAAGCGCATTGGAGGGTAAGAAGCCCACCCCAATTATCTCCATGAAATGAAGCCAAATTTCAGTCTCATTTTGCCCATGAGACGAGCGTTATGTCTATCATTCGTCTCATGGCAATTTTGACTGAATTTTTCTTTATTGTTCAGAGATAATTGGGGTGGGCTTCTTACCCGCCCATGCGCGTTTTTACCCGTCCTTCCCCTACTGACACAACACAGAACTGGAACTAACCGGTAGAGCGGTGTAGTTCTTTAGCGGACCGGAAAATGACATCCCATTCCAAAAAGACCGTCTGTATAGTGTCGGTAGTGGTGAAGCCACACCCAATGGGACGCTCGCGCGCCACATGTCCACATATACAGAGAGAGAGAGAGAGAGAGAGAGAGAGAGAGAGAGTAGAGAGAGAGAGCGAGAGAGGAGAGAGAGTATTTAATATCCTCTATGGTGGTAGACTCAAGAAAAAAGACCAACGAAACACTTTTTAAAATTAAAACATAACAAAGCTTTCACAACTTTCAATGAACACTTCACATTCTTTTAATGTCATCAGATATGGACTCACATACATGCATACATCCGTCTTGGGCAATGAATCAATGATTATAACTTAACTCGCTGGATAATACTAATGTAATATAAATACTAAGAATAATATAATAATATAATATAAATAATATACTATAAATAATACTAATATAATAATAATAATAATATAAATATATATAATAATGTACATGGATATACTATAAATATAATATAATAAATAATAATAATAATAATAATATAAATAATCAGCAATTATAAATAATAACAATATAGATAATAATAAAGAATAATATAATAATGATAATATAAATAATAATAATAATAATTATAATACTATAAATAATAATACTATAAAATAATACTGACTATAAAGAATAACAATATAAATACATCATAATAATAATATAACCATAATAATAATATCTAATAATCATGATAATCATAATAATAATATAACACGTAGATCTACCAATATCAATTTTCTAAAACAACATATTGATGTATGAAAACGCTTTCGACTTACGTGTGTGTGCAAATGTCCCAAATGTGGGGTCTAAATGTCCGCGATCGGCAGACAGATTCCGTGTTAAGTGTGCAACCCACCACACACTTTTATTTTGTCCTGGAGCTAAGAATAGGGGATTGAATCCACGATAGTGTTAAATGACATAATGACATTTAAAAATTATAGTAAATGTCTGAAATGTTTTCTTTAATGAATTAGTAGTATATTAGCCATGAGTTTGTAACAATGAAATCCCAGTTGCTACAACATTATAACAGTGTGGCCTTGTTGTAAAAATTTTTGGTGGCTAATCTGTTATAAATTTATTGCTTAACTGAAATTATACGTTAAAAATCATACATAAAAAAACACACTATAAATAAAACTGGATTGTTTGTTGTTGCCGCACTCTGGCTTAAAGACTCCAGGGATCAACTCAGAACGAAGCACTTGAACCTATGGTACATAATTTAGGCACCAGCTAGGGATAGAACATTCTGTGATGTGCCGTGTTTTTTTTTATGGCGTCCACTCCGACTCGGAGGGGAAAAAACTGCTAAAATTAAAGACACTCGGATTTACACCTCAAATGGCTGAATTGTGTACTGTTTTTAACTTAAAAAGAACGAACAGATCAAAAAAGCTGTCTTTGCATAAGGCACTGTCCTCCCCCAATTGGTGAAAAGTAATCATCACAATATTCCATAAAAGTTAACGTTAACTGGTTTTGGTTTCTGAGGTTCACAAATACAGACATTGGACCGAGAAGTTTAATAAACTTTTTACCTGTACCTTTTAATTTTATGTAGTTTTAAACGCTCATTTTCTTACGAAGAGTAATAAAAATACGCGATAGCTGTAAGCATTAGGTGTTTTGTGGCTTTTTGAAATCTTTAACTTAAGGTTGTCAGACTTTAAGAATTTTGACAAGAAAAATAATTACTGAGGCTCAGAAGCAAGGTAGTACATAAATCAGAACAATGTTGGAATCAAA
>JAGGCT020004036.1:1015974-1056745 GCA_017654935.2 Phymorhynchus buccinoides
CATAAGGTACTATCATTCTTCTAAGAAAGTCAGAAGGTGCTATATCTTCTCTGGTGAAACCGACCAGGTGCCTACATACTTTTTGACATTCTTTTTGTGCAGTACTTCTGGCTTCCACCCCAGAAAGGGGCAGATGTTTAAACACGTTTCGCATGCCAAAATGTATGCGTGACGCAACGTAGTGACCCAGGTTCGATCCCCGGCCTCATCCTTTCTTCCAGTTTGACAGGAAAATCAACTGAAACGTCCAGTCTTCGTATGGGACTTAAAGCTAGTCTGACCCGTGCGTTTTACGCACATAAAATCACCACGGCAGTTGAAAGTCGGTAAAGCAGGGATAGATATCCTGCTGCCTGTATCCAAATTGATAGCTAAGGTTTTCGACACATGTGCCCCCCCCACCCTCCACACCCCCCCCAAAAATGTTTTAAATGGGTATGTGCTGCACTTGCGGCGCGCGTCTCCGGGGGAGAGCCGCCCGAATTTCCAAAGAGAAGTCTGTTACTAAATATATCAAATCCAAAGAAAGAAAATCATAGTTCTAGTACCTTTTTGCATATACCCTCGCAATGGCTTTTTGGGTCAAAAAGCTAACAACAATGGACCAGTTATATTTAGTTTTTACTCTCTATTGATTGCCTACATTCCTCGCATCAATTGCCAAAGGTCCCGCTCCTCTGAAAACTATTTGAAAGGACCACCAATGCCATACTAACAGAGGTCCAACTCTAAACCCGTTCCAAGCATGACTAAAAAGACAGAACTGCATTCGAATTAACTTTAAAAATGGGTTCTGACATTCACGATCACGGTCACCCTCTAAACAAAGGGCAATACCCTCAGCTGCCAAAATCAAATCCTCTGGCGCACTTATTCAATCCTCCGAAATGTTCAATCCTCCGACAATTCTGATGCCTGCATGTATCTCGCACCGCGTACGAGCATACCAGTTCCTGGCCACGTCTCTCCCCCACCCACAATATCGCTCCCTGATATGTCGAACCCAACAACAACATGCAACAATAGTGTACAACAAATGATGGAGGGATAACAAGAAAATGGTAACACCTAAAAATCATGCTACAGTAAAATGCAGACTATAGCCGCTACCTTTTTTCCTCACTTTGCCATGCGGCTTATTAACTGATCGGCTTATCTGTGGGGTTTTGTTTTTCCATTCTGTCTTTTATCAGTATGATTTAAATCTGTTTCTGACCCACATTCTTCAGCCTGATTTTGAGATTCAAAGCCTGGTTTTAGGTAATCAATAGATTCCAATCTCATATTTAAAGTGTCTGAGAGTATTACACACTCATGGTCCTGATATAAGAATTTATTATTTATTGCTTTGTGCGATTTAATTTTCTCTGCGGCTTATAAACGGGTGCGCTTATATGTGAATAATTACCTAAATTTTGTCATTTAAGGATGCGGCTTATAGGTCATTGCGTCTTATAGTCCCAGTTTTTACGGTAAATCACCAACAGTGACTGCAAAGTGCTGCAAGTATTTTTTTTTTATTCTCGAGTTCCATTTCTCATCAGGAGTCTAACTGCTTGAACGAAGCCTCGTCTAAATCTTAAGAACAACAAAATATGTTTTAAAATCAATAACATTGGAAGGTCTTTGAGCATCAACACGTCGGGAATAGTAGTGAAAATTAATCAAATTAAAAGTTTTGAGCTGTAGCTTTGTGGTGAATCAAGAATAGCAAAGACTGCTTGTTAGAGATTTACATTCTGCGCTTGATAACAATTGGATTGAAAACAAACTTTGATCTGTTATACATTTCCCAAAGAAACTCTAGCAAGGACTCTAAAATATTTGCTTAAGGCTATAGTAAATAGGAGAGAAAGTTTTCAAACAACTTATTCAATGGCCTATTGTTTGGCCTGGGATACATTTTTTGAATCAACACACAGCAGAATCTAATCAAGAAATTCTGATGGGAAGATATTTATTCAAAAGTTTTAATACTAATATTAGACAAAATGTTTTCATAACAGAGTTTGCTAACATGTGTAATGAATTTCCTTTTGACAGTTAAAATGTGGCAAACCAAATACTACCATCTTCAAAAATCGTCTTGATGAATTTCCAAAATTTATTAGTATATTTTAGAAGCTTTGATAATTTATTTTATACAATTTTTTTTAGCCGTATAAACCTAGACCTATATATCCTGCAAAGTTTAAAACGATGGGACTCCAAAAAAGCCTCACGGCTTGTTCTGTCCCTAACTACTACTACTACATGACCCCAGAAAAAAAAATCACAAAAATTCTTTCACAGACTAGTTTTACACAAACTTTCTTCTGTGCAATCTTGGGAAAAAACTGAACTTACCATTTAAACATTTAAAACATTAATATATTATAGTTTTTTAAAGGCGTTTACTACATCTACTAGTATGAATATTACCAAGTATAAACAAGACATTAAGCTCACTCTTGTATTAAATTATTGTTAAAGACCCCCACATCACGGTCCAAAATCTCTTCGTTTTTTCGTGTTTTCCCCTCTTATAGATGGTAAGAAACTTAAGAAATCCTTCGGAGCATAAGAGGGAATGTGACAATGATGTGGGGGGTCTTTAAGTGATTTATTTACATCACACCTTAAACCCGTACTTTTTTTTTATCATTTTACTCAATGTCCGCTTTCTCGCATTACTCTATGTATACATTCCTATTTTTGTACTTTAAATAACACACGACAAATCTCATCACAAATAACTCTCTCTCTCTCTCTCTCTATCTCTCTCCTCCATATAAAAAAAAGACTATCTAGGCAATTTACATATTACTAAAGAACTACATCATACTTCTCCGGTAGACTCGTTACGTATACAATTGATTAACTTTATTTGAGGAAGCCTGTACGCAATGCAGCTTTACAAAAAGCAACCGCTGATACAAGGTTTTTAAAAAATGTAAAACAGTACGTATTTATACATATTTTTGTATATGAGTGGCGTTGCCATCCTACAAAACAAAACATATTTTTTATAAATACAAAAATATTTAAAGGGACTACACACATCCAAATTCTTCCAATGTTATCACAAACAATAATACCTAACGATATATCAAACCTATCACATATTTTGAAACACTAAAAACAGAATTGTGACAACCAAGATCCATTTAAAACACAAAATGTTAAAACACTGAGGTCACGTACAAGCCTGGGGTCATCTGGCAGTCAAGGTAACATCTGAATCCATCCAGAGGTCAATTTGACATCTGAAGGTCATCCAGGAGGTCCACGCTGATACGAAGGTCACCGACAGGTCACCTAAAAGTCTTGGGTCAGGTCACATGAGGTCAGGGGGTCGTTCACAGATCAAGCCATCCTATTTCAAACATATAAACACACATGATTTATTTACACCAGTTTTTTATTTGTGGGGATGGGGAGAGAGCAAACGTAACGCATAACAAAACTGCCAAATATTATAATTGTGTCAACACCAAAAAGTGATTCGTAATCCTCAACTTAACATTAGCAGATTCTTTTCGATTAAAAGCAAAAACAAATTACAACCACTAGATCGTAAAAACGCTAATCAACCAGCTGCATGGCAGCATTTTCGGCACAGTGTGGCTTCTGCTTCCGTCACAACCAGCATTTTCGGCTCCATCGACCTTGACTTGCTGCAACACTTTTGACGCGACGAGGCAATTTCGATGCGTCGGCGGCATTCCTGGCGGCAGTAATTTTTGTTGGCTCCATCGACCTTGACCTTGCCCGACTTTCATCTTCGAACTTGGCCTAGATGTTCTAACCCACTTTCCGCTGCGAAACTTAAGGTTCCTAGGTCCATTCCGTTCAAAGAATCTATCCGTGTTAACATAGCTTCGCAGCTGGTTAACATATAAAAACAAAAACCTACACTGTATTTCTATGACTATTTGCCCACTAACCAATCTACATACAGTTCGTTTATTGTTAGGTGATTTAGTTTGGGGGGAAGTAGAGGAAATTGCAAATATAAAAATGCACAATTTTGTTTTTCTACAGCACTTGGTTACCATAGTAAGAGATGGAGTTGGCAAATAACAGTAACTTTGTATACATGTATCACAAGCAATTGTCATTACAATGTATGTAAAAAAAAAAGAAGCATTTATATAGAGTTGATTAATAATGATACGCGTGTTTGGGGTAGACTTCTACTTTTCTTAAAAATTCAAAAATATAACTACTGCGCAAATAATTATCTCACCGAAAACAATGTAGAATATTTCAACAAATAATCTCTTTTAAGAGAATTATAGAATTTTCCTCAACAAATATTCTGTATAAAACCTCTAGAATCACTAAACAAATAATCTCTAAAACCTCTAGTAACTCTACGATAATGTCCTAAAAACCCTCTGAAATACTCAACAAATACTTCTAAAAATCTAAAGCATTCCTAAACAATAAGTAATTTCTGTTAAGAAACGACAAATCAGAAGCGGTGAACTGAACACAAAGAACATCATTCGATGTTACGGCCACTTATTACAGTACTGAGATTAAAACTACAAGTAAAAAGTACTGTCCCATATTGGCTTCGAGCAGAGGACTTAAACCTCAATTCGTTCTACTGAGATTCAGAAGACTATCCATGAGCGATCAACAGACCCATCTTTTGTAACAACAATTCGATATAATTCGAACATTACAAGTTTAACCATTACAATGCATGACAATTCATATTACGAGTGCAACCTCACTTATAACTACACCTTCAAAAAATCATCCAAAATGAAAGCTCTTATAAGGGAGAGGTAATTTCAATACTCACAAAAGAGGGCATGTCTCAGAGAAGTAGTCTTATAAGGGAGGTTCCACTGTAATAAGTAAACACGACTGACAAGAAGAGAGGGGTGAGAAGAAAAAAACTGAAGAACAGTGGAACCTCCCTTAGAGACCTTCAAAAATCATCCAGAAATGTGGTCTTTATCTATAAGGGAGGAGTCTTTAAAGAGGTATGTTAAACTTACAAAGAAGGGGCAATGTCTCAGAGAAGTAGGTTCTTACGTGGGAGGGAGTCTTATAAATGGGAGGTCTTATAAGGGAGGTTCCCTGTACTACGTAAACAGCAACTAACGAAGAAAGGTGAAAAAAACAACTGAGTACAAAAGTAGTCATTACTGATTCAATTAGTTTTGACACCATTGTGCGGTGAAATTGTTTTGACCAGATTAGTTGTGGTACCAATAGTAATTGTTAGGAAGTAATATAATGGGAGTTAATTTCATGGTGTGTGGGGGTGATCTTTGCCTAATTTAAAAAATCGGTCAAACAGGGAAGCCACTCTACCATCAGGTAGATCCCCAGCTCTTGCCATCGTGTGTTTTGAGTAGACTTACAGTCACTTAGAACACATGCGTCATTCTAAATTGTATGTAATTTTATATTTTACGTCACATTTTGCAATTTCTATCGTTGCGGATACTGGAACCGCCCCTCATTTTTCTAAAAAAAGTTTTGCAAGTCGCTGACAATCGCATCCTGCGGTTTCAAGCTTCACCGCCCTGGCCGCCATTGTTGCTATGGTTTTTGACTAGTCCAGGTAATTAACTCAAATTTTCTGAAGTCCTCGTCCCGTTATTTTTTTCAGAAAATCATCTATTACAGCCATCATGGGAATTGTCAGAGACAAAAAACTCTGAAATTCCCCCCTCCTCATTTTTAGCAGCGTTAAAATATAATATTATCATAAAATTGAAGTACTTGGTACAAAAACTTTGCCCTAAAAAAAAATTTTTTCTCGCGGAAATCCAATTCACGCGACAATTCCCATGCCTGTCAGCTCACAATCGTGAGTGGTAAAGAAACCCACATCCCGCCATGGGTTTCGGGTTGTGTTTCAAGGAAATTTAAACCATTAAATCAACATTAACACATTTTTCTCCTTTTTTTTTCCCAGACTGAGACCCCTGGCCCTATAATATGACTATATTTAGAAAATATAAGAACAAATCTGATTTTTGGTAAAATTTGGGCCTTATACAATAGTCCGAAAAATATGGTCGACACCATCCACATAAAAAGAAATATGTTGTACTGGCTTCATTCTCTAAAATTCTCTAAACATTTATTAACATTTTCGCATTAATGTATATCTATGACAGTTGCATAAAGCAGCACAAAATGATGTTTCTATAATTACCATCAATTTTAAGGCATAAAATACATGGAAAGTTATGTAGCCACTGTTTGAAGAATAAGCGTATGTACACAGTACATTCCAATTTTCACGCGGAAATAATAAGTACCCATAGTATTTTTCGGACTATAATGCGATTCTTTTTTTCCAATGACTCAGACCCCCTGCGCCTTATAAAATGTGACTCATGAAATTAGTAGAAAATATAATAACAAACTCTGAAATTTGGGTAAATTTGGGGGGTGCGCCTTTACAAAGTTCGCCTGTAAGTCCGAAAAATACGGTAAGAGAAAGAGAGAAAATAATATACGGATTAGGGGAAATACGGACCGTGCGCTTATTTCTTTTACTTTTGATTAGTTTTTTCCTGCGGAAAATCTGGATTATACTGTGTACTTGCCCTAACAACTGTTCATGTTTAATTATCAAAGAATCATAGATGAGAACTGAAAACAAGCAATTCTAATAACCCTTTTAAATCACAATGCCATGCATGCACTACAGCAGCTAACAAAAAAAGAAGAAAAGAACAGATATGCAACAAAGCTACTGCAGGTTTGTTTCTTCTATATTCAAAACTACCTGCAAGTTTTTACTTAAAAAGGCTTGATTTCTAAACTCCAATTTAACATGACAACCAACAAACAACTACACGACAGTGCAAAAGGACGTTTATTTTATCACAAGAGACAAAACAAAACTACTGGATATTTCGGCGAATGCCGCCTGTTATCACCACAACAAACAAGAAAACAGCAAACAGCAATATAGCAAAAAGCAGGCAAGAAAAGGAGCACACAAAAAAAAGATCAAAAATAAAAAACAATACTTCCGTCTACAGTCCATGGGTAAAAATGTTAACACGAAATTGAAGAGATGACAAACCTGAAATTCTCAACAATCCCTACACAAAATAGGGAAATCGGAAAATTAAATATGCACAAATACAAAATCTGAGCTTGCAATATTGCACTGACACCAGATGCTTCTGTAGCGTTTGCCTGTAAAAGCTAGCATCTACTGTGTTTTTAAAGCGTTGAGAACAAGACTAGTCCATCTAAAATCCATTGGCAATGGCTGGAAGTCCAGACTAGCTTCAGTCCAGAAACAGACAGTCTATGCCCAAGAATAAAACATTGAAAGGCATGTTACATTTCCCCATGTCATTACTAGTAACAGCAAGTATATACAGATGCAACAGAAAGAGTTTTGTTCAAAACATATATCGAACATCCTCAGTAAAAACCTCACAACTATTACATACAGTGAACCTCCTTATAAGACCTCCCCATTATAAGACTCACTCCCACATAAGACCTACTTTCTGTGAGACTTGCCCTTCTTTGTAAGTATTAACATTACCTCCCTTATAAGACCCCTCTTCTTATAAGCCCCTCATTTTGGATGGTTTTTGAAAGGTCTTATAAGGAGGTTCCACTGTATTATCATTATTTTTCCATAGAAAAAGTCATCATATTACAATCATCATCATCATCATCATCATCAGACTACATTGATGTGATAGTTGCAGCTAACAAAAACACTTTACCCCAAACAAAAAACAACAACAATGCACACACATAAATTGCTTTTCATATGCAAGTCTCTCACCATAACTATTTCATAGAATAAAACGCGATGTCGATGATGACAACATCCTTCCATAAACGCAAGCGACAGCCAGAAAGAAAAAAAAATGCTTTTCAAAGAAACAAACTCATTTCTTTCATGATGGAGGATGCGTTACACCCATATGCCAAAGATTAAGGCTACAACAAAAGGCATAAATACTTCCTTCAACTTTTCTTTCAAATAAAGTAACTTTTTGAATTCACATTTCCCATTCACTAGGCGGTCTCTTTCAAGGACACAAATGCTTCAATTTTAAACATAATATGTGCAGACCAACTGACAGGCCATAACACCAAGAGCTACATCAAAATGTTGTTCTGCTATGCACAGTAAATGCAGGATCGTCTAGCCATGACAACCTCCTAGCATAACACATCAGTCTCCAAATCCTGAAGACAGAATGTGGCTGCCCATGTGGCGGGGTAATCAAAAGTCACACACATTTCTCATCCTGTAGCTGATGCACTTATGCATCCAATGATGTTGTTGTTGTTGTCTGGCCCGGGCTTAAATATGATGCCCTGGCTTAAAGACTCAGGGATCACATCCAACAGCCGCAGCACCTGAAATTTCAGGGTGCTATCAGCCCTGTTGTGATGGATCCTGGAGTCGTTAAGCCAGGGCATATTTAACCAGGGCAAGACACAACAACAACATCAATTGATGCATCAGTTGCATCAGCTCAGATGAGAACATGTTTGTGGACTTTTTGATTACCCCGCCACATGGGGCACCACATTCCTGTCTTCAGGCATTTTTGGAGACTATGATGTATGCTAGTAGGTTGTCATGGCTAAGACGATCCCTGCATTACTGTGCATAGCAGAACAACATTTTGATGTAGCCTTGGTGTTCTGGCCTTCAGTTGGTCTGCACATAATTAGTTTAAAATTGAACATTTGTGCTTGGAAAGAGACTGCCTAGTGAATGGGAAATGTGAATCAAAAGTTACTTTATTTGAAAGAAAAGTTGAAGGAAGTAGTTTATGCCTTTTTGTTGTAGCCTTTAATATTTGCATATTGGTGTAACATCTCCATCATGAAAGAAATGAGTTTGTTTCTTGAAAGCATTTTTTTTTCTTTCTGGCTGTCGCTTGCGTTTATGGTAAGGATGATCATCATCGACATCGCGTTTTATTCATGAAATAGTTATTGTGAGAGACTTGGCATTTTGGAAAGACAATTTTATGTGTGTTTTGTTGTTGTTTTTTGTTTTTCTTTTTTAGTTATATTGTTTGTTTGTCTTGCATACTTATCACATCGTACTGTGATGTCTGTATTTGATGATGATGATGATGCATGATGATGCTCATATGATGCACTTTTTCTATGGAAAAATATATGAAATACAGTGGAAATTTACAGTGGAAAAACCATTCCCTTATTAAGTAAACTTCCATAAAAACATCCAAAAGGTGAAGGGCTGCTTAATAAGAGCAGCGGGTCTTATCAAGCGGATCGGTAAAGTGTTAATAACTTACAAAATGACAAGGGTCAAAGATCTCACAGTGAAGTATTGGTATTATGATGTCGCGTAGGGAGTCTTATAATGGGAGGTCTGAAGGTTTTATAAGGGAGGTTCCACTGTATGTAATAGTTGTTGAGGTTTTTACTGAGGTGTTTATATATGTTTGTGAACAAAACTCTTTCTGTTGCATCTGTATATACTTGCTGTTACTATGTAATGACATGGGGAAATGTAACATGCTTTCAATGTTTTATTCTTGGGCATAGACTGTCTGTTTCTGGAATGAAGCTAGTCTGGACTTCCAGCATTGCCAATGGCTTTTAGATGGACTAGTCTTGTTCTCAACGCTTTAAAAACCACAGTAGCTGCTAGCTTTTACAGGCAAAACGCTACAGAAGTCATCTGGTGTCGTGCACATATTGCAGCTCAGCTTTTGTATTTGTGCATATTTAATTTTCCGATTTCCCTATTTTGTGTGGATTGTTGATTGAATTTCAGTGTTTGTCAATTTCTTTCTTCAAATTTTAGATGGTTAAACCATTTTTTTACCCATTGGACTGTAGACGGGGAAGTATTGTTTTGTATTTTTGAATCTCGATTTTGTGTGCCCTTTCTTCTGCCTGCTGTTTTTTTTTTATTTTTAATGAAATCGAAAAAAAAAAAAAAAAAAAAAATTCTTGTTTCGCATTTTTATAGACTTTTTTTTGTTTTGCCTGCTTTGCTGTTTTCTTGTTTGTCTGTGTGTGCATGAAAGCGCAGCACTTCGCCGATAGTAGTCATACCAGTAGTTTTGTTTTTTGTCTTCGCTTGTGAAAAATACATAAAAACGTCACTTTGCCCACTTGTCGTGGTGACGTGTGTTTTAAAGTTGTTTTTGTTTTGGTTGATTGTTAACAATTGGAAGTTTAGCATAAAATCAAGGCCTTTTTTAATCGTTAATAATTGACTTGCAGTAGGTTTTTAGAGGATTCAGAAGAAAAAAAAAAAAAAAAAAAAAAAAAAAAAAAAAAAAAAAAAAAAAAAAAAAAAAAAAAAACAAAAAAAAAAAAAAAAAAAAAAAAAAAAAAAAAAAAAAATAAAAAAAAAAAAAAACAAAAAACAAAAAAAAAAAAAAACAAAAAAAGAACTTGCAGTAGCTTTGTTGCATATGCTTTTTTTTGTGTGGGGGGTTTTTCTTTTTTTCTTCTTTTTTTGCTTAGCTTGCCTGCTGTAGTGCATGCAATTGGACTTAGTGATTTTTTAAAAAGGTAGGGGTATTAGAATTGCTTGTGTTTTCAGTAATTCATCTATGATTTACTTATAGATCGTAAACTTCCAAAACCCAATGAGCAACAGTGTGTAGACATCGACACGCTCTACACTAGGTACATCCAGCATTTTTCCCGCATGGAAATCCACATCAATAAGTTACGAAGAAATATGACGCCATTGACAGGAGTCTGTCAAAACACGCCCCATAATCATCCGCTATATTCATATACTTTCGGCTCTCTCTTTACTCTATACGTACTTTTTTCGAACTACAAGGCGCACCTTTGTAAAAGGCGCACCTCCAAATTTAAACCCCAAATTTCAGATTTTGTTATTATATTTGTCCTTACTATTTTTATCAGTCACATTATAACGGCGTGGGGTTCACCCCAGGAGTCATGAGTCTTGGAAAAAAGCAATCGCCTGTATAGTCCGAAAAATATCCGGTAGTTCTTTCTGTATTCCGGCGACGAAAAAATCCGCGATAGTAAGGCTGTACGTACATGTACATTACGCTCATTTGATTCTTCAACTAAGTTGCGTGGCCTACATCACCTTCCAGTGGTATTTATATGCCTTAAAATTGATGGTAAAATCATATATAGGAAACATCATTTTGTGCTGCATGCTTTTAATAGAATGCAAAACTGTCATAACATGATATATAAATTAATGCGAAAATGTTATAAATGTTTAGAGAATTTTAGAGAATGAAGCCAGTACAAAAAATATTTCTTTGCTTATTAATATTGCATTTGATGTAGTCTGACCCATATTTTTTCGACGATCTACTGTATAAGCCCCCGAAAATTATTACCAAAAAAATCTAGGATTTTTTTCTTATAATTTTTCTTAAAATTATTAGTCAGAATTATTAAAAAAATATTCTCTAAATGTAAAAGTTTTAAAAAAAAAAAAAAAACACTTTTTTTTTTTTTTTTTTTAATTTTTTAGTCACACTTTGCACTGTTTTCATAGTCTGTCTCAGTCAATGGGAAAAAAAAATAGTGAGAAAAATCTGTGGGGTAATTGTTTAATTTAATGTTTAAATTTCCTTGAAAAAACACAAACCCCTGAAACCCATGTGCGCTGGATGTGGGCTTTACTTTACTCACTCACCATTGTGATGTCTGAATGACAGGACATGCAGGAAGTTGTCCGCCTTCTCAGAATTTTAGCTGATTTCCGCCCCGATCCTTGAGCAAAATTTTTATAGAGACCCCGCTGGAACAAGTAGCTTTATCTGTTACAAATACTTCAACTTTATTCATGATAATATTATATTTTTAACGCTTTTGTAAAAATGAGGAGGGGGCGGCATTTTCAGAGTTTTTTGTCTCTGACAATACCCATAAGACTGCCTGTAAATAGATGATTTTCTGTGAAAAAATCATAATAATGAGAGCGAGAAGCTTCGTGAAAATTGTGAGGTAATTACCTTGACTTAGTCGGTCAAAACCATAAGCAACAATGGCGGCAATGGCGGCTCAGAAGCTTGAAAAAACCGCAAGGGATGCGAGGTCAGCGAAAATAGCCCGGTGGGGGGCAGCGAAAAAAAAAAAAAAAAAAAAAAAAACTGTGCAAAACATTTTTTTTTTTTTTTTTTTTTAGAAAAAATGAGGTCGGCGGCCACCAGCTATCCGCAAAGCCGATAGAAACTCTGCAAAATGGTGACCCGTGACGTAAAAAATACTATAATATCTACATAACAATTTTAGAATAGACGTGCCATGGTGTTCTATAAGTGGGATGTTAAGTCTACTCAAAACACACGACTGAGGGGCAAGAAGCTGAGGGGATACTACATAGCTCCATGGTAGAGTGGGTACTTTTCCCTGTTTGAATCCGAATTTTGATGACGTGTTTGAATTAGGCAAGAAGATCACTCCCACACACCTTATGAAATTACTTTACCCCCGTATAATTACACAACTGTCCTAACACAATTCCTATTTGGTACCCACAAACTCAAATTACAGTACGGTCAAACAACAACATTTTCACCGCACAATGATTGGTACACAAAACTAATGAATCAGTGTGAATGCCCTACCTTTTAGTACTCAGATAACTCAGTTTTTTTTTATTTTCTAATTTTTTCACCTTTCTATGCTCGATTAGTTGTGTTTACGTACTATGCTACAGTGGAACCTCCCAGTTATATAAGCACCTCCCATTATAAGACTACCTTCCCACGTAAGACCTACTTCTCTGAGTAGACATTGCCCTTCTTTGTAAGTATTAAAACCATTACCTCTCTATTAAAGGACTCCTCCCCTATAGTATCTGTTATAAGACCACATTTTGGATGATTTGATCCCTTAGAAAAGGTCTCATATTAGGGGGAGATGGTTCCACTGCTTTGTTCTTCAGGTTTTATTTTTTGTTCTCTCACACTCCTACTCTACTCCTTGTCAGATCGTGTGACTATCCTGCACGGTACTTAATTGTAGCCCGACGAACCTTTCCCTTAGCTATAAGACCTAACTTCTCTGAGACACCAAATGCCCTTCTAATTGATGAGTATTGAAAATTACCTCTCCTTCATAAAACAGCCTCATTTTGGATGATTTTTTTTTTTGAAGGCTGTTTCGTTATAAGGCGCGCAAGGTACTGCACTTAGTAAATGATGAATATGTCATGCACATTGTAATGCACTAAACTAGATGTTCACTGCCAGTCTGCAATGTCGCCGTTCCCCCTCGTGTAATAGTCTAGAATTTATTAATCTGATATTGTTGACGTTACAAGATGTGTACACGTAGCTGATCGCTCTCAGGATTAAGTTCTTCTAAATCTCAGTACGAAGACGAATTTTAGGTTTACGGTCCTCCTGCCGCCTGAAGACCATATGGGACATTACTTTTTATACTTGTAGTTTTTAATCTCAGTAACTGCCTAATACAGTTAGCCGGAAACATTCGAAATGGATGTTACTTTGTGCTTCACTTCGGTTTACAGTTCACATGCTTTGTCGTTCTTAACACAGCCACATTACGTGTTATTTGTTTAGGGAAATTACTTTTTAAGGTGATTTTTTTAGGAAAGTTGTATTTGTCAGAGCTATTTTCGCTAGAGGTTTTTTTTATAAGGGGACATTATTCGTTAGAGTCTATTGACTTAGAGGTTTTAGAGATTATTTGTTAAAGTGAATTCTTAGTGAGTGTGTTTTTTATACAGACTATTTGCGCCTCGAGGAATTTTCTAATAAATTCTCTAAAAGATATTATTTGTTGAAAAAAAAAAAAAAAAAAAAAAATTATTCTGACATTGTGTTTCGTTGAGATATTATTGGCTGAGTAGTTATATTTTTTTTTAATTTTTTTAGAAAGTAGAAGTCTACCACACACACGCGTATCATTAAATTAAATCAAACTCTATACTAATAATGCTTCTTTTTTTTTTTACATACATTGTCATGGGGACAATTGCTCTCTGTTGACCTGTAATATACATGTAATATACAAAGTTACCTGTATTTGCCAATATGTGTACCCAAGTGCTGTAGAAACAAAAAAAAATTGTGTCATTTTTTTATATTTGCAATTTCCTCATAACTTCCCCCCAAAAACTAATATCACCTTAAGCAATAAAACGAACTGTATGTAGATTGTTAAGTGGGCAACTAGTCATAGAAATACAAGTGTAGGTTTTTGTTTATATATATGTTAACCAGCTGCGAAAGCTATGTTAAAACACGATAGCTTTTGATTGACGGGCAATATGTGAAATCCGTAGAAGGAGCGAACGCTTAAAGTGTTTGCCAGCGGAAAGTTGGATTATTGACTATATCTAGGCCAGAGTCTCAGAAGGATTTTTGAAAGTCGGTCAAAAAGGTCAAAGGTCACTTTCTAAGTCCAAAAAAAAAATATACTGCTCGCAAGAAGACCGCCCGCTGACGTCATCGAAAATTAATGCACTTTCGTCGTCACTGTCAAAAAAAAAGGGGGGGTGTTGCTAGCATAGTCAAGGTCGCTGGATAATCCGAAAATGTCTGGTGTTCGTGACTTTGTGTAATAAATATATGCATGTAGAGACAGAATGCTCACTACTGGTGCCGGGGCTGAAAAAAATGCTGCCAAATGCAGCTGGTTGATAAAGCGTTTTTTAACAGCTATAACTAGGTTGGGGGGTAGTAATTTGTATTATTTGACCCTTTTAAAATCGAAAGAATCTGATCTAATGTTTATTTAAGTGAAGGATTACGAATCATTTTAATGTTGATATTAGACACATAATTATCATATAAGCAAGTTTAGATGCGTATGCGTTATTTTAAATAAACAATTGTATTGCTCTCTCCCCCATCCCCACAATACTGGTGTAAATAATATTCATTCGTGTGTTTTACTAGTAATATTAAGAAAATAGGATTGGCTTGTATCTACACGTTGAATACGACCCTCCTAGACCCATCATGTTGACCCATGTACCCCAAGTACTTTATGTATGACCTCCGGGAGTGACCTTCAGATATCAGGCTTGACCTCTGGAATGACCTTCAGATGTCAAACAGTGACCTTCTGGAATGACCTTCAGATCACAGTCTATGCCTTGACTTCCAGATGACCCCAGGCTGTTACGTTGACCCTCAGTGTATTTTTTAACATTTTGGTGCTTTTAAATGGACTACTTGGACATTGTTCACATATTTCTGTTTTATAGTGTTTCAAAATTATGTGATATGTTTTGATATATCGTTAGGTAGATTATTTGTTTGTGATAAACATTGTAAGAATTTGCGATTATTGTGTGTACCTTTAAATATTTCTGTAAATTTATAAAACAAATATGTTTTGTTTTGTTGTAAGGATTGTCAACGCCACCTACAATATACCACATAAATATGTATAAATTACGTACTGTCTTTATACATATATTTTAACAATAACCTGTATCAGTTGGTGCTAGCTTTTTGTAAAGCTGCAAATTTGCAGTACAGGATTCCTCAAATAAAGTTAATCAATTGTAATAAGTATAAGGATGGGGCTCTACCGGAGAAAAAAGTAAGTGATTTTAGGTTCTCCTGAGTAATAATGTAAATTGCCCTTTAGATAGCACTCTTTATTTTTACGTTATGGGAGAGGCAGAGAGAGAGAGAGAGAGCAGAGGAGAGAGAGAGAGAGAGTTATTTTGTGAATGAGGTTTTGTCTGTGTGTTATTTAAAGTACAAAAACAGGAATGTATACATAGAGTAATGGAGAAAGCGGACATTGAGATAAAATGATAAAAAAAAGTACGGGTTTAAGGTTTGAATGGTAAATAATTAAATATTCACTAAATTCTTTTTTTTTTCTGGGGGACCCCCCACATCCACAACTTGTCACATTTCCTTTTATGCTAGGAAGATTTCTTAAGATTTTTCTTACCAGCTATAAGAGGGAACAAACGCGAAACCCGTGATTTTGACACGACCGTGACCTGGTGGGTCTTTAACAATTAATTTAATTTACAAGAGTGAGCTTAATGTCTGTTTATTACACTTTGGGATATAATTTTTTCATTACTATTTAGATGTAGTAAACTGCCTTTTAAAAAAAATATATATATATTAAAAAATGTTTTTAAAAAATGTTTAAAATGTAAGGTTCAGTTTTCCCACCCAAAAGATTGCACCATAAGAAAGTTTGTTAAAAACTAGTCTGTGAAGGAAAATTTTTTGTGGATTTTTTTTTCTTCTGGGTCAATGTAGTACAGTAGTAGTAGTTAGTAGTAGTAAGTTAGGGGACAGAAACCCCCCTTCTCCAGCCGTGAGGCTTTTTAGGAGTCCCCATAGTTTTTAAAACTTTGTTTGGCAGGTAATATATAGGTCTAGGTTTATTTACGGCTAAAAAAAAAAAATTCTACCAAAAAAAAAATTAATCAAAAGCTTCTAAATATACTAATAAATTTTGGGAAAAACAATTTCAATCAAGACCGATTTTTGGAAGAAAGAGTTAGTAATTTGGTGACACATTTTAAAAAAAAAACTCAAAAGGAAAACAAAAAAAAAAAAAAAAAAAAAAAAAAAAAAATTTTTCATTCCACATGTTATCAAAAAAAAACTCTGTTACTGAAATTTTTTTTTCTAATATTAGTATTTACACCCTTTTTGATAAATTTTATCTTTCCCATCAGAAAATTTCTTGTCAGATTATACTGTGGTGATTCAAAAAAATGTATCCCATGACAAATCAATATAAAAATTGAATAATTTGTTTAAAACTTTTCTTCCTATTTACTATAGGCTTAGCAAATTATTGTTAGAGTCTTGTTAGTAAAAAAAAGGGGGGGGTGGGGGGGGGGGGGGGGGGGGGGTTTTTTTCATTTCTTTTTTTTTGTTTGAAAAAAAAATGATACAACCCAGATCAACCATTGTTTGTTTTGCATAGGCCAATTGCCGGCAAAGTCTAGGGCCCAATCTGTCTTAAAAAGCTTAAACAAACCAGGCAGATCTTTGGGCATTTCGTTGGATTCACCCTTACAAAGCTACACCAGCTCAAAACTTTAGATTTTGATTCCAATTAAGGGGGACCTAACTTCTCCGACAGTGTTGATGGCTCAAAGACCTTTCTGTAAATTTTAACAGTGGATTTTAAACATAAACCTCCTTATAATTAGTTCTTAAGATTTAGGCGAGGCTTCGTTCTAAAAAAACGGCAGTTAAGGACTTTTTTTTTTTTTTTTTCCTGATGAGAAGATGAACTCGAAGAATTTTCTTCCCCCCCCCTCTCTCCCCCTCTCTACAAAAAAAAAAAAAAATACTTTGCCGCACTTTTTGCAGTCAGAAAGTTGGTGATTTACCGTTAAAAAACTGGGATATTAAGGACGCCACCTGTATATAAGGAGCAGGAATTCCCTTAAAAATTGACAAAAATTACTCCGGTAATTTATTCACATGGGGAATGCCGCACCAGTATAAGCCGCAGAGGGAAAAATTACAGTGTGCACACAAAGCAGCACAAAAAATACATTAAATTTTTCCTATCAGAACATGAGTTGTGTAATGCTCTTCAGGGGGGACACTTTAAAATTATGAGAGTTTGAACCTGTTGATTACCAAAAAAACAGTTTTGACATTCCCTCACCTAATTAATCTGTTGGGGGGGGGGTCCTTGTCGGGGTTCCAGTGTGGGGGGGGGGGGAAAAAAAAAAAACAAAAAAAAAAAATTGTGGGGGTTTTCTTAGGGGCAGGTCCAGTGGAAACAGATTTAATCATACTGATAAAAAGAACAAGAAATGGAAGAAAAAAAAAAACCCCACAGATCAAGGGCCGCATCCAGGTCTATTCCACTCCCAACCCCCTGCCATTGGGCTGGAAGGTGTGGAAACAAAAAAGGTCGAATGCGGTGAAATCTAATAGTTACGCATTTTTATACTTTGTAGCTATAAAGTTTTGTTTTTTTGCTGGTGTTACCTTTTTTTTTCGTTGTTTGATTTGCTCCATTATTTGTTGTACACTATTGTTGCATGTTGTTGTTGGTTCGACATTATCAGGTTTGCGATAATTGCCCCCACCTGGTGAGAGACGTGGCCAAGAGTGGTTGCTGATGCTGTACGCGGTGCGAGATACATGCAGGCATCAGAATTGTCGGAAGATTTGAACATTTCGGAGGATCTGAAAATGTCCGCCAGAGGATTTGATCTTGGCAGCTGAGGTTATTGCCTCTCTTGTTTCTGAGGTGTTTTCCGTGATCGTGAATGTCAGACCCCATTTTAAAGTAATTTCTGAATGAATTATGTCTTTTTAGTCATGCTTGGACCACTGGGTTTAGTAGTTTTTTTATGCTTACTGTTATGTATGGCCTCTGGTGGTGGAAATTTTCCCATAGTTTTCAGAGGATCGGACCTTTGGCAATTCTGATGCGAGATATATGTAGTAGAATTTCCCATAGAGGGAAGGAACTAGAAGGGGGGGGGGGGACTAGTTCCACCTGTTATTCTTTTTCTCCCCCAAAAAGACAAATGCGAGGGTTATATGCAAAAAAGGTACTAGTCTCTTCTGATTTTTCTTCTATTTGGTATTTGATATATTCTAGTCACAGACTTATCTCCCTTTAGGTAATTATATTTTTTGACATGCGGATCTTGTTGCGGAGAGCGCATCGGGACGGTGAGGGAAGGGGAATTTTTTCTGGTGGGGTATACCCATTTCCCCCAAAAATGACAAAACTTTTTCGTTGGTTAGTGGGTTTGTTTCAGGGGGGGGATAAGTCAGTAAAGTGGGCATGGGGAAAAACGGGAAACCCTAGCTATCGGACTTTTCAGGCCATACCCAGCAGCGGAGATTTCTCCCTGCTCTTGATAGGACTTAGAATTCAGACTACCGTGCGATTCGTTTCAAAGGTTTGCGTAAAGCGGGACCGATCAGACCAGCATATAATGTCCCCAATCCGAAGGGGGACAAAAAAAAAACTTTGAAATTTTCCTGTCAAACAGATTCCAGGAATTTGGATGAGGCCGGGAATTGGGGGGGAACCTGGTGGTCACTCACGTTGGTACGTCAAGGTTTCATTTACCATGTTATGGCAGGCCAGAAAAACGTCCTAACCACTCTTGGACTTTACCTTTTACTTACCAAGTGGGTGAAAGCCACTGGAAAGTCTTACCTGCACAACAAAAAAGGAATGCAAAAAAACGTCTGTTAAAGCACCTTTCTGGTTTTTCAACCAGAGGAAGGAAATTCCTTCCGCACCATTCTGGGCTTTTTACTTTAGTTAAAAAAAACTGATAAGTGAACCTTTAAAAATCACCCCCCACGAGGTGGAAGAATGATAGTTACTTCTTGGGGGCTTTCAATTCAGAGAAAGGATGATAGTTTTACCTTCTTTACATTGTTTACCTGATGAAGAAATGATAGTTACCTTGCTGGGTCTTGTTACCTAGGAGGAAGATGATAAGTACCTCTTCTGGCTATCCCCAGCAGAAGAATGATAGCATTTCTCCGGCTTAAACCCCTATGAAGGAAAATTAGATAGCACCTTTCGGCTTTCAACCCCAGAGGGAAGAATCCCATAGTAACCTTCTGGCTTTTACCTGTCTGAGAACCTGATAGCACCTTTCCGGCTTTCACATGTTGCGGAATGAATGATTAGATAAACACTCCTGGGGGGGGTCCCACTTTCACGAAGATTTAACCCGAGGAAGGAATTGATAAGGTCCACCTACTTGTTTTCCCAGGAAAAAAGAAAACGTGGAGGCCCACCCTTCTCCAAATTTACCGGATTCCAGGACTAAATGAGATATCGCACCAGTTCTGGCAAGGGATCATACCACCGCAAATTTGGATGTGTATGATTCAGTTTTATATTGGTAATTAGGTTGTGAGGCATGTTTTCACTTGGTTGCGATTAAAAGCTTAATTCCTTTGTAAAAAAAGTGAAATGTGGGGACCAAACATGTGTGCGCCAATCCGTGAAATTTTGACCATTAAATCTCTGGACGGGTTTTGCCCAGTTATCACGACGAAATTGCCAAACTGAAAAACTATTGCTATCTTTTGTTCTTGTTCAATACCAAACGAATGAGAAATCACACTTTGCAGATGAGTTTAGAATTCTTTTAGTCAGACTGGATTCGATAGGGAACGTTTGAGAAAGCAATGTGCCTCAGGCATGCACCAGAGTAGTAGTATTCAGTATGATCAGGAAGTAGGCTGGGGGTGAAAATTCAAAATAAGCTAGACTGTTGAATCAACCTTAATCAATACATGTGTGAACGGGAATTGAAAAAATTGATATGCATTGTCCATTTCATGAATTGGGCAGGAGCATTTTGCCCATTTTATTTTATTTTTAGGGATTAAAATAGGCAATTTCACGGATTGGGCGTTACACATACATACTGTTCACTCATGAAAAATTACTTGTTTGAAAGTGCTTGTTTCATTTCACGTGAATATGTGTTGACCCTATTTTTTTTGGTGAAATGTGTGTGTATATTGTATTTCTGTAATAGTTTCCCTTTAGTCCGTGGAATGTATGTCATGGTGTAAGATGTCATAAATTTTAAGTGGTTTTGTCGGGTTCTTACAATTGTTATAAATACTTTGTGTCTGTTTCTTTTTCCCCTTTATTTAAACCCCCCCCCCCCCCCCGCAAAATTATGTCTTGAAACGAAAAATTTAGGTTTTTTTTTAAATGAAAAGAAAAAAAAGGGTAAAAACTGTGTGTGTGTGTTGCGTGTGCGGTGTGGCGTGTTGCATAAAAACAATTCTCTAGCCGCAAGGGCGGAACTGGGGTTTTTTTTATTCCCTCATTATCGTGAGACTTGATTGTGACTCTTAGGTTTTATCTTGAATAGAAAAAAAAAAACAAAAACCCACTCTATAAAAAACTTTGATGTGAATTGTATGGTCAAAATATAAACTTGTGCGTAATGACATGTATGTTTGATAATGTTTAAAAAAACCCAAATTGGATGGTTCAGAATATTGAGATTGTTCTTCACCAGTACACTAATTATCTTTAAAAAATTGTAGGTGTTGTCAGGCAAAAAGTCTGATTTATTAGTGGTGTGTGTTGTGTGTGTGTGTTGTTTTTTTTTAATCTATAAAAAAAATAAATTTGACAACAGAAAAAAAAAGTTAAGTATTTTTTCTGTTGTGTGTTTGGTGACAAAAATCTCGAATGTTGTGATTTTTTAACAAATTATAAAAAAGATAATGTTATATAAAAAAAATGGGTGAAGGAATCCTCAATGGGAAAGAACTGTGTGGTGATTTTCATAGTGTTGTGCGTGTGCGCTCGTTGCGTTTTGCGTTGGGTGGCGTATGTCGTATTACATTAAATTTCTCTCTCCTTTTCCCGCCTCTCTCTCTCTCCCCTCTCTTCTATGAAGCTTTATTTATGTGCTTAACGTGAGTTGCACATGGGACGCATTACTTTGCACTCTCACTCATAACCCGGAATATCATTATTAAAGCATTTCTTATTATCAATAACAATATTAACTTCAGTCCAGGACACCACACTCTCATCGTCAAAACGTAAGACTTTTTAAACTAAAACAAAACATTTCCTGCCCCAATCGTCAAAAAAGTAAGACTTCATAAATTAAATCAGCCAACAACATTTCTGCCCCTACGGGTACCAAAATTCATAAAGAATTTAAAAATGAGCCAAACCACACGCAATATTGTACCAAGCGTAAAAGACTAAACCATCCCCCTATTGTCAAAAAAAAACTAGACTATATGAAAAACATTTCCTCAAAGACAAAAATACAGCCAACACACAACCATACACGGTACCAGCATATTCATAAAGAAAAACCACAACAATTTATTGTCAAACGTTAAAAAAACAATTTAAAAAAAAAACTTTGAAAAAAATACACATCTTCAGCCAAAAAGGGAATTAGGCCAAAACAACACAATTTACAGGTACCAGCATCAAGGGGCCCGACACATTCATTCGTCAACCGTACTACACTTTTTATTCCTTTAAAAACAAAAAAAAAAAAAAAAAACCCAAGTTGTTCCAAGCCCAAAAAATCAGGCCAACACACGCAATACAGGTTACCAGCATAAAAGAAAACCACCACATTTAATTGTCAAAGTAAAAAAAAAAAAAAAAAAAAAACACCAAAAAAAAAAAAAAAAAAATTTTTTTTTTTTCCTGGTTGCAAATACAACATTTCCAGACCACAAAAAATAGGCCAACCACGCCAGGGGGGAGCATTAAATTAAAGTTTTAAAAATACTTGTAGCGGGGTGGCCATAGACCCGTTGAGGTTTTAAAACCGAGGGCGTGGTTACCGCTACAACCTATCTGTATTAATAAAAAAAATCGGGGCTTTACTGGTTTCGCACTTTTTTTTTTTTTTGCCTCCGAGCAGAACTGAGCCTCCCAGTAATGAGAAAGGACCAATATTTGTATTACAAATGAGGTTTTCAGGGAGAATGAAGTCGTCTGATTTCCAGAGTGACCAAAACAGGACGTAAAAACCTTGAAAAAAACTTTACCATTTTTAATTATCGTCGGTCAGTTAACCAGCATAATAAAGACAAACCCCCCCACACATTCAATTCGTCAAACGTAAGAAAAAAAACCCCCCTTTTTTTTTTTTTTTTAAACAAAAGACAAAAACTAAAAAAAAAAAGGAGATTTCCAGCAAAAAATCAAGCCACACACGCAATAACCAGGACACAAGCGTTAGAGAAAACCACACATTTGAAGGAAGTCTAGGGTGGGGCAAATCGAAAAGGAGACGGAAGAAGCCGAGTTGTACAATTGACACGGTAAGGCTTTCCCCTTGAGGGGGTTTGGTGGTGGTTAAAAGCACGGGGTCGTATTTCGGGACCAGTTCGTTTTTTTCTACCCCCATGTCAAAAAAAAAAAAACCTGGGGTTTGATTGTTAATTTGAAAGAAAAAACCAAAGTATTTTTATTTGCAAAATCACCTGGAACAACTAACTCTCCCATTTTATTAGCCGAAACAATACACCCTCCAAACCAGCAATAAATGAACACAAAGGGAGGAAATCAGCAAACAAAAAGAACTCCGTTTACGTTTTTGCCCGGAAACAATGTCCCTTTGAACTATTCCTACTCATAGCCTCACTATTTCAATTCTTTATTTATAAGGCTCTGTAACATTACAGCCATAAGCCCCGACCCATAATAACCAACTTGCTTCTCATGAACCCCAACCTTTTACTCCCCCCAATAATTCACCAAAATCCTAAAGAACTGTTCCCATCTATACGCCGATCTATAAACCCCACTGAATTCCAACAAAGGAACAACAACACATCGCACCGCACACACACTCCATCGCACACCGAAACCAAAAAAAACCAAAGAAAGCAACATTGAAACACAAAAAATCGTAGGATAGTTATGTGATAACTAGCTCCATTATGTGGCGGTTCCATAGCACACATGAGGTTTATCCCAGGGCGTGGTTACAAACAATCCAATCTATATTGTCAAGAAACTCCCCATTATAAGCGTGTTGCACCCCATACACCCCCACAAAACCAAGCAAACAAATGAACCCACCAATCCTCAAGCAAAAAGAACTTCCCCCCCAAATTAATTAAGACCGAAACCACTTAAACACAACCATTTTTCATTCATTCACGCGTAGGAACAGTTTAACCTTTGTTGGCGTGGTTAACTGCTAAAATATCTGCGACTGTACAAACACCAAAAACGGGACTTTTTTTACTGGTGTTTTCTTGAAACTTGCAAACGGGGCATTGCTGCTCCAGTACGGTTCGTGTGCCCAATCAATAACGCGTAAACATAACATAATGTTTCCCCTTATGTGTCTGTTGAACAGGGAACCGTTTCATCAGGATCGTAAAAACACCATTTTCCTTAACGCGTAAGGCTACTCACAGAATTTAGGGGGGTGGGGGGGGGGAAAACCCTAATCATGAACCAATGAAGGGGAACTTCCCCATTATAAGCTGAAACATCCCCCAAACTCCCCCCCCCCTCCACCCCCCGAGTCTACACACACCACATTCACAATCACCCACACCACACACACCACACACACACGACACACAACCACACAACACACACAAATCAAATGATCTCGAAAAAAAACCAAACCCAAACCCAAAAAACTCCATGAAGATGTTGCTTTTATAAAAGAAATCACAATTTGCATCAATGTTAAAGAGGCACCCCCAGAGCCCCCAAGAAACTTTCCAATCTTCATGTGAAAAGGTTGAAGTGACAACACACGCCTGAAGAAAAATAGTTTCCAATTACAAAATCAAAATTAGCAAAAAGAAACCTCCCATTTCTAACGAACATTACACAAGGTTGGGACTGGGGCAACATTTGAAAAAACAAGGGGGGGTGGGGGGTGGGGGTAGGGGAAGGGGCTAACAAGTGAAGGCATTTTGTAATGCTGCCACATTTGAAGACAAATTGAGTAACTTTTGTTCAAAAGCTTTGCCCAATACAAGGGCATAGGTAAACAGTTTTTAGACTATGGATAAAGCGGAAACATGATAACAAATTATTATGTCTGGAATGGATTTACTTATTTAAACGTGCATCTGTTAATTTTTTGGGGGGTAGAATTTGTGTTTATGTAGGCCTAGTTGTAGTGCTTTGTGGAACCAAATTCCATCATAGGATACGTTAGGAAAAACAAGAGGAACTTGGAAGAAGAGACTGGAAGATTTAAACCCCCCCCCCCCACAGAGAGGACCAGAAAAAAAAAACTTGTGAGAGAAGAAACAAGGGATTTTTAGAAAAGGGAGAACATGAGACACAACAAATGAGAGAAACAGTCAGCACGAGGGAGAATGGGAAGAGCAGAGCATTGAAAGACAATGTATTACAGAGAAGATACAAAGGACAACCGCACGTGACCCTTGTTGGTTTGTAAACTTATGTTCGTTGAAAAAAAACGGTTTTAAATTTTCCTTACCTTGTTCGTTGGAGGTAAAAAAAAAAAAGGCCACCAAAAAAGGATTCTTTCTGTTCCCCAATTTGTTAGAGATTACGAAAGGAAACTGAAACAATAAGCAGTTTTGTCGTCACATGGATATACAAGGATTTCTCAGCAACCGTGGGCCATTGGTTTTTCCAATTTTCCGTCCTGAATTTTTGTTTTATTACAAAAATCTGAAAATCCACTGAGTGAAGGTTTGCCTAAAGTCGAAAAGTCCCATTACAAAGAGGAGAACATTTTGGGCCCCACAAGGAGATTCAAGTTTTTTTAGTGAAAGAGGAGAGAGAGGAGAGAATCCCCCATAATATTTGAAATTAGGTTTTTGTGAGATGAGAGAGAGAATTTTTCCCAGATTCAATCAATTGTTTTGATAGAGAGATTTAAAACTTTTTAAAGCTTCATTTTTCAAGGCCCCCTAACCTTTGGCCACCAGCCAACTCTTCCAATTGATTGAAAAAGGTACATAATACGAACATTGAATAAAAAAAATTAGGTTTTCATATTTATTCCCAATCAATCCCAATTTGGGGGAAATAGAGGGAAACACAATTTGAAATGATATCCCCAAGCAGGTGATTATTATGATTAATCCCGATTTTATTTTTTCACAAAACCTATAGATAGATTAGAGAGATTTTTTGACCTACTGGCCTGCCCAAGATATTGGAAAAAGGAATAATGAGAGAATAATGGAGTGAGAGTTGAGATCCATGAGAGAGAGAGTAGAGAGATTTTTGAGGAGAGAGGGGGGGACATTTTCCATACACATGAAAATCCGTTCTTTTTACTTTTTTTTTTTCCCCGGCACCACCCGTGGCTATTTTCAGACCCCTGTGTATGGCTTTGCAAAAAAAACCTACCTGTTAATTCTGTTTTTTTTTGTAATAATAAGGCAGACCACCCGCCCATGACCAGGCCGAACTTTAAAGGCAGCAATATATTACCGCACCACCGGCAGACCCATGGAGTTTTGCAGGGAAAACCTCAGTCAGACAGCGGGGCCAAGAGCGGGTAAAAGGAGTAGATCTTGGGAGTCCCCCAGAAGTGGGTATGTCGTTTCCACAGTCCCCCCACCTTTGCTGCCAATTAACACTTGTTCTTTGACCAATCTGCGCCCCCATATGGCTATTATTATTGATATTGTGTTATTATTATTATTATTATTATTATTAATATTTATGCTGCAATTATTAAAAGTAACCTATCCACATCCTTATCAATTCGGCCTTTATTTTGTGTTTTTTCCCAACGGTGCCCTTTTGGGAAAAGCCCTTTAAAAAAACCCACTACTGTTGGCCCGTGTGTGAATAAGGTTTAATAAACCTATCAAAATGAGAAAGGGGGCCCCTCGGCCCTTTTTCGGGGAATACCCCCGTTGGTTTGATTTTATGAAACCCATTTTTAATTTTTTTTTGAAACCCCCCCCTTTGTAAAGGGCCCGTCCCTCTGGGGAATCAAATTCAGAAGGGGTCGGGAGGTTAAAAATGGGAAATAAGAAATTATTTGAACTTTGTGGCAGTTCTGGGTGTTTGCAATTATAGTGCGGTTGTAGAAATTTTTCCTGTTAATCCTTGATAACATATGGATCTTTTGCTTGTTGGGATAAACCGCTAACATACTTATGTTCCCCTTGGGTACCCCCCTCCTTCATGTGTTTTTGATTTTTTATCCCAAAATTTTACCATAGTTTTTGCTTAAAAGTGAAAGGCCCCACCATTTACTTGAGGGATAAGGGCATTTTTTATGGCTCAATTTGTGGGATTTTCAGTATGACACTGCAAAAGGATGAAATTTTTTAACTACTTTTCTAAAACATTAGTTCCCTCAAAACCAATAAATTGTTATTGAACCCCCAGGGAACAAAGCGGGAAGGGAAGTTTTTGTTCCCAAAATTTGGGGTAATGAAAATGCTATATTGGGGTTTTGATATGGGTACAAATTGGATTTGGGCCCTTTATTATAAGCAATTAATCCATTCCATTACCTCTTCAGGCCCAGTGGTTTCTCATCAAGAAGTTTGTGCAACAGGATTTGAGTGGCAAAACATCGCGGAAAAAAAAAACGGTTTTGGTCACTCATGTTCAAGGCGTTAATGGGTTCGAATTCGGGGGGCCAGGTACAAGTTCCATCAACTGGGGACGTCATGGGTTGGGAAAAATACACTTGGGATTTGGAGCTTCTTTCACTGAGCTTGAATTCTGAAGACCGTCACCAGTGTGGGTGTGGTCACTTAAACCAACATTAAAAATTTGCCCGTCTGAAGCTGCAACTTACATCGACCTGAAAAAGGTTTCAGGGGGGATTTTATCTCACTGTGGAAAAAAAAAAGCTTGGGCAAATGAAGAACGCACCCTGTCAAGAGGGGTTTCATCTAATGCCCAAGGGGGGCCTTCCGCCCCGGGGGCCTTTCCTAAAAAAAAAAAAACAAAACACAACAGGAAAAAAACTTAAAACTCTCAATCTCAAAAGTCTTTTAGTTGGGTTCTGTTTTGTATTTAAATTTTACTATTACTTATGCCGATCCAAAGGAAAAGGAGGCGAGATCATTGGGGATTTGGAGGGGGGTGAATTCACAAAAAAGTTATTCTGGGTCATGTTTAAAAAACATGTCCATCTCTATGTCTGTCTCCTAAAAGCTCTGCCTAATTCTACTCTCTCTTTCTAGAGGTTATCGTTTAAGTGGCGGGTTAAAAGAGACGTACCCAAACTATTTTTGTCAACTTTTATCTCTGGACTAATCCAAAAACCTTTCTCACTCTGGAACTCTCTCTCTTCAACTGCTTTTAAACCAATCCGTTATGCCTAAATTTTTCAAAACTGGTCTTTCAGGAAAGGATGTTTGTTTTACCCTATGTCCTCACACTTTTCCAAAATCCGGGACAATGCCCTGCAAGCCTTTCCACCCCTCTCCCCCATCTCCCCCAATAGGGGGAAATGAGGGGGGCCCCCTGGGACATGTTACATTGCCCACCACAACCCCGTTCCACACAAACGCACACACAAAACCCCACACACACAGGGGAGAGGGAGGAGGACGCCAACCCAGCACACACACACACCCCCCCACACCCCCCGGCCCCCCCCCCCCAGGACAACCCCACACACACCACCACACCACACACCCCACACAAACCCCCACACACAGCACACCCCCCCTGGTCCCCTGTCACTTTTGCCCATTGTTTTGTGGGGTGTATGTGTATGAAAATCCCCCCCCATATGTATATTAACCGTACCCCCCACCCCCCAATGGAGTGATTTTACCCCCCATAAAGTTGAGCGCCCCACACCCCCCCCCCCCACCCCCCCACCCCCCCCCCCCCCCCCGGCCCCCACCCCCCCCCCCCCCTTTAGTTTTTTGGTTTTTTTTTCCCCCCCCCCCCCACCCCCCCCCCCCCCCCCCCACCCCCCCCCCCCCCCCCCCCCCCCCCCCCACCCCCCCACCCCCACCCCTACCACTCCCCTGGCCCCCCCCCCCACCCTCCCCCCCCCCCCCCCCCCCCCCCCCCCCCCCCTTTTAAAGGGGGCTCTCTGAAGCAGCTCTTGGGGACTAATTTAAGGGAAAAAACAATTTTTAGGCCTAACATTACCATAAACACTGATTTTTTTTGTTATGATCGCGCAAAGATGGGTATGGTCTAAGTTGCATATGGGGGGACTATTCCGCTGTTTTAAAGTTTCGTGGTGGTTGGTTGGCCCTAGGGGAAGGTCGGGCTCCTCCTTCCCTTTTGGAAAACACGGCAAGGATTTCCTTTAGGGAGTACAGGGTAGTTTTATACTGATAATGGAGAAAATAGAACCGACTTTTTTTTTTTTTTTAAAAAAGTATTAAAAATGATTTTGATTGTGTGGTGGTCTTATCTTCTTGTTTGTTTCCCCAGGGGCAATATGGCTGCTCCCGGTTAATATGATTTTAAAGAGTAATGGGTAAAGTCAGACAGGAGTATCAAAGATTTCATTGTGTTCCCTCGCTGTGTTTTTTACAAAGCCTCATTCCACAAAAAACGAGGTTTACAAGAGGCAAAGGGCTCCAAAGTCGTTGGGAATAAATATTTTGGAAGATTTTCTTTTTTAGTGTGTGTGGTGGTGTGAAATGGTGTGCCAAAATAAGTCGCGGCGATTAGGTGCGACACTAGGAAAAGCGTGTGGGGGGAAAAAAAGGCAAAAGTTCAAAAAGAGAGTGCATGCAAGTTGTTTAGTGTGTGCGTGTTAACCAAAAGCAACCGTGAACTTCCAGAAGGGGCGGGGGAAAACGTGTGTTGTTTTTTTCTGAAAAAATTAACCCCCCTATAACCAAAGAATCCCGCCTCAGTCAGTGATGAACAAAAAAAAATCTAAACATGCGTTTTTAAACCAAGGGTCAAACCATATTGGTGTTCTTTTTCAGGACGAAACTCTAAAAAAATGCTCTACACCACCCCCCCCACCCCCCCCACAACCCGGCATTTTTCATAACCTCTCAGTTTTAACTAAACAGTTCTTTGGGGCAATGGTTTTGTCTTGTTAAGCAACAGGCTACATTGCAGCGCATTTTCCATTATAGGGCGGGGTGGCAGTGATAAAAGTTGTGTGATGTGATTTGATTTTGACTTTGTCCATTTCCTGGTTCATTAAAGACTTGACGGGTTGATGTTTTCCAGCCGAAGCCCCACCTGAAACACTATGGTACAAATGCACCAGCCAGGAATGAGAACATTTACGTGTGTGGACCGTTTTTGATTACCCCCGCCAAGTGGGCAGCCACACTTCGACTTCGGGAGGAAAGGCCAGTGATTTAAAAAGGAAACTTTTTTTTGAGGTTTCAAGCGAGAAGCATGGATTCTAATAGACACGCAGGACTGTCACAGGGTCCAAAAGACAAAAAAAGGGACCCCCAAAGGGCCCAATTGATGTGATTCTAAAAAGTAGTCCCATTGTTCTTGTTGTAGGAACAAAAAAAAAAGATGTTCCATAAAAAAAAAAAACCTAAAGCTTAGATCGAGGCATTTCTTGGAAACCCATTCCCAAAAAACACACACAAACTCTCGAACAAAACTTGAAAAAAAACTGTCGAGGGTTTGTTGGTAGAATTGCATTGAATTCATAATTATTTGGTATGCATAGCTTTTTTGCCCAAAATCTGGTATGCAATGATCTAAGCTTACTGTAAGCAGCATGGGCGCAAAAACACAACATGAAAAAACCCTGAAAAGGCCGGGGTCCAGGGGTAATGTCACGGCAGCAGGGGCCTTTTGGGGGGGGGAAAAAAAGGGGGGAAAAAAATAAAAAAAAAAAAAAAAAAAAAATAAAAAAAAAAAAAAAAAAAAAAAAAAAAAAAAAAAAAAAATAAAAAAAAAAAAAAAAAAAAAACAAAAAAAAAAAAAAAAAAAAAAAATCAAAACAAAAAAGATTTATTGTAACCGTTGGTTTCAGATTGCCTTGTTCCACAATTCATACAAATGCTTATTTCAAAGTGTTTGAAAAAATTTTTTTAGACTCGGCAAAGATCTTATTTGACAAATTAAAAACGCGGCCAAATTCCTTTGTCTGGTAAAATTCACCAAAAAAGGCTGTCCTTGTATAGGCATTCAAAGTTGCATTTATGTATGATCATGACAACAGGTGATTGCGGTTTTATCTTTTACTAATTGTCCAGAAAATGAACGCCAAGCAATGACGTTCATTTCACACCTCTGTGTGGCATATTATACAGTAGGCCTACACATCATGTCAGATATTCATAAGCATGATAATTTATAGCCTAACACATGACTATAACTGCCATAATTTTTGTTTGAAAACAGTGTCCGGTCTACGTTGGTAACACCACACCTATAAGTGCTAAGACACACCATAAATTATGCCAAACAGACCATTTTTCAGCATGGAGTCTTACTGCATTTTTAGGCATTTTCTTTCTTCTTCTTCTTCTTCTTCTTCTTCTTCTTCTTCCGTCTTCTTCTTCTTCTCCTTCTTCTACTACTTCTTCTTCTGCTTCTTCTGCTTCTTCTTTTGCAAAAAAAAGTATTCCTCCTTGTCAACCATTTTTGAAGATTTATGATTCGATTAACAAGGGGCTTCCGTAAAAAATATTACAATCCAATAAAATTACAATTGGTTCGCAGGACCCCCATAACCTTATAATTATATTCTTGATGACCATCGCTTAAGTAAAAACAGAAAAAAGAGAGACTCGCAGAAAAAGCACAAACCTCCACCAAGGAACTCTGTCGATACTTTTATTAGTTATATGAGCAAAGATTGACTAGGAAAAGTAAAGATTTTTTTGTTCCCATTCAGTTTAATGCGCTAATCGATTTCGGGACGCGATTGTCTCCATTGGACAGAGACGGTCTCAGTTTCCTACAATAAGGCTCGTCATGAAGTTTTCAGCAAGTTGTAATAGTGTGTGTGTGTGGGGGGTGGTGGTGGGTTTGATGGTGGTGTGGTGTGAAAGGGCTGCTGAGAACAGGGCAGGGGGTGGGGCGATAGGGACGTTGAATTGAAAGGTTGTGTCAGTTTCTTAGAAAGGGGAATCGAGGGCGAAGGGTTGAGTGAGAAAATAAGGTACTGATTGTTTATTCTAGGAGGCTTGTCACTAGCTAAAGGGACAACCCATGCATAAAACTATGCATAGAGCATAACAAACAATTTGATGTTAAGCCTTGGTGTTATAGCCTATGTCATTTGGTCTGACCACAGCCTTAGCCCACAAGGCGAGTGGTGGACTACTGATTGCAAAATCTATTAACCTGTAAAACATTTCCCCACACCTTTAATGCATGGCCAAATACAACTATGGACCAAATTTCAAAATATTTACACTGATGTAAACCCATTATGGCAAACAAACCTATTTTTTTTTTTAAAAAAACCCTTTTTTTTTTTTGGCCATGGGTCTTATCATTGGAAGGTTTGTGCCCCAATTATAGATACAGTTGGTAGTGGTCAAACCCCCCCAAGGGGTCCAGGTGTAAAATTTGTTTTTTTTTTTTTACTGGTAAACAGAAACATCTGTGTGTTATTACATTTATAGGTGAAGACGGCGTTCGTCTCACGGGCCAAAAATGTATTGACTGAAACTTTTGCTTTAAAATTCATAAGAGATAAATGTGGGCATGGGCTGTTCCCCCCCCCCCGTGGTGCCCCTTACAATTTTTTACCCCGTCTTCCCCTACCATGAGTTACTCGTATTTCAAATCAGCATGGACAACACACGATGAATTATAAGTATATCTACAAATGTCTTGCCGTTGAGGGCACTAGTCGTTGCAAACTGCCACATTGTCCAGTCTAAACAGAACCCAGGTCTCACTCATTTTGACCCAACTCACGCGCATAATTATAATCTTCAAGCCGCGGCTCTGCAATCCTGACAGATCGCCCTAAACCCCCCCCGACTCTTTCTCCTGTCCTCACTGTCAGAGATCCTTTTGTGGCTCGCATTGGCCTCACTAGCCATATGCGAAATCATCCAGCATCCTAGATTTTCTTTTTCCCAACCAAGGACGCAAAAAACTCGTTGAAGCATGGTCAAATCATCCCTTGGGACGGACGAACGGGAACGATAATAGTAAATAATATACTGCTCTTTACTCCAACGTCTTTCATCATTGGATGACATTAGCGCATGTTGCTTGGGACAACAGTACAGTGAAAACTGTGCGATATATGATTTTCTACAGTAAGGGAAATATCACAGTATACGGCCTAAATCTTCTCTGGAAGGCATCTGTATTGTCACAAACTAGGGAGGCACTTGCACTGGCTCTGGTGCTGCAGCCAAGGGACGGTTGGCCTTTGGGTCAGCTTTCTCCCACGCCACCTGAGGTCAAATATGTGTTCGGACGAGGGAGTGGAGGATGTTACACTGGGCAAGGCATCTGCACTGGGATTCAATTCTTTTTCTTATGCGTTTCTCAAGAGTTTCTCCAGAGCTATCGTTCTCTGCGTCTCTCCAGAATGAGTGTTCTTTGCTTTTCTCTAGAGTTTCTCCAGAGTTATTGTTCTTTTGCGTTTTCGCCGCCAGTCAGTTTCTCAGCAGAAAATATCGTTTCTTGCTTTTTTTCTCCAGAGTTATTGTTCTTTGCGTTTATCAAGAGTTTCTCCAGAGCTATCGTTCTCTGCGTCTCTCCAGACATTAGTGTTCTTATGCTTTTCTCAGGAGTTTAAAAGAGAGTTCTCGTTCTTTTGTGTTTCCCTAAGAGTTTCTCCAAAGTTATGCCTTCTAGTGAGTCAACTTGCACAATGATTGTCAAGCTTATAAATTCTTTTGCCTTATTTGAAACTTCCTACACATAATTGAAAGAAGGTTCTCCCAACATTGAACTAATTGTATGCTTAAATGCGCGCACAACCGCAGTTAGCTTTAAACTCAAATCCTCGTGTAAGCTCAGTCACTATCCGGATTTAAAATCGCATGGGTTGCGTCACACCAAGTCAAACAAAAACATTATATTTAAAAAAAAAAAACAAACTTGAATCCCACGTGTATGTTATCATAATAGTTCACACAACTTGGACCCCCCATAAACAATACCTGCTCCATAGGTTTTGTTTATACGATTGGTTTTCCCACTTGGCCCCCCCCTACTACTGACATCCAACAGCAGGTTGTTTATTTCATTGGTTTTCCACGTATTGAAGTGCCCGCCCCATAACTTCCCTTGCCTCCACAGGTTTTATGTATCATATGGTATCACCAACCTTTTGGATGTACACCCATTGAACCTAACTGCTTGCATAGGTTTTTTTTTTAAGGGGGGGGGATACAATTGGGTTTAGGGATCCACAATATGGTTCACCCCCCACATGCAAAACAAATCCTGCTTCCACTTTGTTACATCATTTGTTTATTTTCACTTGGACCCAACACATTCACTTCTAGACTCATTATTTGTTAATAAGTCATTGGTTCCAACCTATTATGGCCCGACTCATAAACTACTTGCTCCATAGGTTTTTTATAACATTGTGTGTATTTCCCCACTTGGCCCGCCATACGTTCATAGCATCCGAAGGTTTTATCATTGGTTTCAACACTTTGGACCCCCATACTTTTTCCTGGCGATCCAGACAGGTATTGTTTATAAATCATTGGTTTATCAACTTGTGCCCCATACCTCCTGACTTCCACAACAGTGTTGGTTAGCCAATTGGGTTATCTATTCAACCACTTGGGCCCCCATAAAACTCATGCGTTCTAGAGTTTTATACATTGGTTTCCACCTGGCCCCACCCCCAACACTCTGTTAAGCCACCACAAGGTTATCAATATTGGTTTTCCACTTGTAGCACCCATACCTCTACCATGCTCACCCACAAACCACTGGTTTAAATCCAATTTGGTATACCCACGCTATGAATGCCCCCCAATAAAAACATACATCCCTGCTCACACAGGGCAGTATTGATGCACTTAGGGTTTGTTCCACTATTGATGGCTTCCCCATACTCATAATCTGCAGTCTGCACAGGTTATCATTTGGTTTTTACACCACTTTGGCCCCCCACATTAACCACTTGCTCCCAAACATGTATAGTTTATTCAATTACATTATGGGTTTATTCCCACTATTGCTGGACAATTCCCATAAAACTTTTCCTGCATCCCTAACGGTTAATCATATTGGTTTTTTGTCTTGGTCCATTGATGGCCCAAGTATTGATACCCTGGCAATGGTGCTCCATATACTGAATATTCTCCATTGGTTTCCACTTAATAGTGAGCCACCACAATAACCTAAACAACCATGCTCCTCCACAGGGTATATCCAAAAAAAGGTTTGTGAGTATCCCCACCCCCCATAGCTCCAGTCGGCTATCTGCTACACAAGGGTACCTCTATCATTGGTAAAAACATATCCCAACTTGGCTTCCCATAACACTATGGCTATGCTCCATTAAATGAATGTGTATACATGGTTTTTTCCACTTGGCACCCCATACCTCTGTGTCTCACATAATGCATTGTTGAGTCCAATTGGAGTGGTCCACTATTGTGGCCCCCCATAAAACCAGTCCCCACTGGTAATGCTTCCCCAACAGGTTTATCAATTGGAAGTTCCAAACGTTGGGCCACCCCATAACACCTCCTGCCTCCAACAGGTTTAGGTAATCAATTTTGGTAATTTCCAATTGTGGGGTATTCAAAGAGTGTTTCCGAGAATATTGTTTATGTTTGGATCAATACACTTTACAGTCTTTTATACTTTGCTGAATCGTAACATAAATCAATTCCAACACCTTTTTACCACTTCCTGCTCCCTGTACAAATAATATTAATACCCTTGACAATGTGCCCGTAAATTCCACAATGCTTAAATTTATAAAGGAATCCCGTAAGGACACCTCCTATCCTAAAATTACATTGGTAGCTGTTTTGTATACCTTGCAAGATAGTTCAACAATTAACCGTGTACCCACCCCATCTGTTGCTGTGATATGCAAATAACTCCCCCATTCCTGTAACACACCAAATAAATTTTCGCATATGTTTCCCTACAATTTAACCGTGTTAGTTTTTTTTATCAAATCTATAACCCGCTATCTTCTACCTCTGACATATTGTAGAAACTAACCTGAAATTTGGGGAATGAAAACCTACTACAAAGTAAAAGCAGACTTGCAACAAATTGACCTGAAATACGAAAGTCCCCCACTTATAGCCAAACAATAGGTTAATAGTTAAAACTGTCCGAACTGCAATAGTAGGTACATATAACCTTGGTAATCCGGTAAAACAATGTAACCTTTCCCTTTTTTTTTAAATATGAAAATGCAGTCTCTACGGCCCAATTTCGTGTTTTGTTTTTAAGAGAGACAAGGTATGAGAGGAGAGTGAGTGAAGGCAGAGAAGGAGAGGAGTCGATGAAAAGAAGTCAGTGACAGATTGAGAGGCACGATAGAATCAGCGAGATTTTATCCCATGAGAGGGAGCAAGAGAATTCAGTGGAGGAAAGCCAGAACGAGAGAGCCTTGGGTGCTGGCCCTTTCATCTTGTTTTTATTTTATTCCTTATTTGTGAATCGTTAGTGATGGAATACTTGGACAGATGAACCTGATAATAGTCTGTTATTATACTAGTAATACGACAGCAAATGCTGGGTAACAAAAAACAATTACGTGATATATAATGAGGAACCTCAAAAACAAGGGTGGGGGACTGTAGATTATAAAAGGAACACATAGAACCTACGGCCTTGAGACAGTGCACCATGCAATATGTCTACCAGGTATTACAATTGCTGTATTGTTTTGCCCTATGTTAACAGCCATAACTAACAGCATTATTTGTGGAAGGTCTTATGAGGAGGTCCCCACCCCCCCATTATATGCAATTATACTTGTTAGGCTGGTTTGACGGGAGAAATGGGGGGCATGATTAGAAAAATGGGGGCGAAACAGAAATAGAGAGCCCGAAGACAAAAGTACATACTAGGAACACAAGGGGTATGGGTGTGGACAAAACCATGCAGGGGAAAATTGTTACGTTTGAAAGAAGATAACATTAATGGGTTTAAGGTAAAAAGTTTATTTAATGAATAATTTAATTAACCCCTGTCCTTTAACTATTTAGTCCAAGTAATGGCGGTACGATATGCACCATTGTAGAATACACACACACCTAACGTAAGCTACACCTATCAATATTGCGTGGGCTCTAGACCCCCACTAATCTTCCCCGTGTTTTCCAGTACGGCAAGAAAGCAACGTTCAAAATATCATATTGCGTGGAGAACTTTTGACCAATCAACAGTTTTCCCCACCCCCCCCAAAATTAAAAATGGTGGTCTATGGACCGAGGAGAGGGGACGTTTAAAACAATCATTTTCATTTTACATTAGTTTATTAATTTATTTGTTTTTAAGAAATTTAAAAGAAAACCATAAATATATAATTAGTTTTTTGTAGTATTGGAGGTTTTTAGCTAATCAAACCAAAGCAAGTGTGGTTTGGTGTCGTGTGTGTGTGTGTGTGTGTGCTGTAGTGTGTGCCGTGTGTGTGTGTGTTTGTGCGTGGTGCGCGGCCGCGCGCGTGGCGCGTGCGCGCGCGCGTTTCTACTCCACTAAAATACTCCCGTCTCTGTCCGGCCTGGCAAAAAGAACCCAGTGTGTGGAGCAGGGACGACAATGAAAATAGGACAAAAATCTTGCTTGACAGGCCCATACAAAGTTATCTCCCCGGAACATCTTCCTTTACGTTTGAGGCTCTTTGTCTATTTGGCCCACTGAGGGGCACACTATGATGTAACACTCTGGAAAGCTGAAAGCAAATAGTTGTTCAAAGTCTGGTTATAAATTAGTGCCGGAAGTTCTTTTAGGAGGTGTGAGAGGCAAATTATGGTGATTCAAAAATGATAAAACGATGCCCTGAAGGGACCAAATGGAAAAGGAGAGAGAGAGAAGAGGAGAGAAGAGTAGAGAGAGAGAGATACAGGAAGAGAGAGAGAGAGAGAGAGAGAGGATGAGAGACAGAGAGAGAGAGAGAGAGAGAGAGAGGGAGAGAGAGGGAGAGAGAGAGAGGAGAGAGACGACGAGAGAGAGAGAGAGAGAGAGAGAGAGAGAGGAGAAGACAGGAAAGAACTTAGAAGAAAAGGAAGAAGAAGAAAAGGAAGAAGAAGAAGAAGAAGAAGAAGAAGAAGAAAATAAGCAAGAAAGGAAGAAAATTGAGAAGACCTGAGAAGAACGAAGAAGAACAACAACAAACAACAGCAACGACAACAGCAACAAACAAACAGCAAAAATTGGAAAGGGGCAGAAAAGAGATGGCACAAAAGAACAGAGGGAAATGAGAAACAAACTGATTTACTTTTGAGACCACGATGATGATGATGATGATGATGATGATGATAATGATGATGAATCCAAAAAAGGTGAAACACGAAAGTAAAAGTAGGCTAGGCGTAAAGAAAAGCCCCCAAAAAAAAAAAAAAAAAAAAAAAAGGGGGGGGGGGGGGGGGGGGGGGGGGGGGGGGGGGGGGGGGGAAACAAACGGAGGCAAATTATCATTGCTTTCCATAGGGAGTCTAAAATGCGTGGAGTAAACTTCCCTGCATAACTTTATGACCATCATCAGACGATTAATGACATTCGAATAAGTCGTGTTTTTTTCTCTTCACAACTTAAGGAAAAGAACCCACACACAACGACTGTAATTGGTAGTTATAAAAAAGCATTATAATACCGACCCCCCCAAAAAAAAAAAAACCATCAAAAAAAACACAAATAACAAAAACCCCCCCCCCCCCCCCCGCTACACCACACACACAAAACACCAAGGATGTCCAAAACATGAGTTTATTGTCCTCCAGCACTGGGTAGAGGAATATATTATGGGACTTATTTATTTGGCATTGTTTCCAATACAATATCTGTATTGCTAAAAACTTTCTGGGACTTTAATGATGTTGCGCTGCCTCCGAGGATCGTTCCCACCCATCGTATGGATCTACTAATGTCCCATAGTGTCTGTTCCAGGACCGGAGGACGTTAAACATATTTTCATGGGCTTATTTTTAATACTTTATTAAAACCAGTACAGTTGGAAACCTCCTTATAAGGACCCCCCCATTATAAGGGACTCCCTCCCACATTAAGAACCTACTTCTCTGAGACATTTGCCTTCTGTGTAAAGTATTAAAAAAATTACCTTTCCATAATAAGACCCCTCCCTATAAGACCACATTTTAGGATTGATTTTTTTGGAAAGGTCATATAAGGGAGGTTCCACTGCATATTAAGTTTATTAAATTTAAACGTAAAACTGTTCTTACTGTAATTCGTTTTTTTAATAGAGAAAAGTAATATGTTTGTAAAATATAAAAATTATATGGTTCTTCAAACATACTATATATTAAGTGTAGGGTAAAGATGGGGAACGATTCCTGGAGCGCAATGCCCCGGGAGGCAGTGGGCAAAAAAAAAACACCAGTAAAAGTCTCGAATTTTGAACAAATTACAGATAGTTAATAAATGTTAATAGTGATTGTTTTTAAAACCCTTAAAAATAATATAAGACTACTGTGTATCTAGCTTTGCAATTCTGTGTTTGACAACCGAAATGTACCTTCTCTTACATAGAGATAATAAAGAGTCTTAAAACTTGACTCGACTTGACGTGGGTTTTGGTTTTTTGTTGGGCTCAAAGCCACCAACCTATAAAAAACCTCACTTTGTCGGTCGGCGGTCTGTTCTTTTTTTTTTGCGGTCGGTTCTGTCGTTCAAAATTGTCCGCACTTCAAATCGAGCTCACACTCTGGGGGGGGCCACTCTTTAAAAAATGATGTATTTTTAAAAAAAAAGGCGTACAAAATAATTTAAATATACGTAATACAGACACTACAAAAAGACACGACCGGGAATGCGGTGCCTTTCTTTCGATGAGATATAAGTAGGATGAACATAGTTTTAAATGGTTTTCCAAAAGATATTAAAAAAAGTTACGAAAATGGTGCAGAGATAAACATTTCTGGTTTACAGATTAAAAAATTATTGAAAAAGCCCAGGGAGGTAAAAACTTTCCCCCATGATGGAGTGGTAAAAATAGGAACCGCGTGCCACAAAAACTATGCGATTTTCGCTGCTTGTTGTAAAACATAAAAGATGGTGCAAAAAAAAGCAAAAAGGGAAAAGCAAACCAAACCAAAACCAAAAAACAAAAAAAACAAACAAAAAATAAAACACCTTACCGATTTCGCGTAGATTGTCTGATCCAAGAAAAAAAAAAATCCAGGCAAGGGTTGAGCTGTTAATGTAATTTGCCAGTTACCCCCAGGATTCGGGCCCCACTGTCAATCATGCAAAGACTACCACACCGGGACAACTTGTATTAAAAAGGGCAAAACTGACAAACGAGACGTACAATTTCTTTCTTTTTATCTTTACCCAAGAAGCGGGTAAACACCACACTGCCCCCCCGTGGGGATTTTACCGGGGGGGTCTTTTCGTATCAAAATCTTATAAATAAATTAATGGTAAGGAGCACGGTATTAAGCTTTTGAGGCTTGTTGTTGCTCTAAAATTGGTCTTTCTGTTTGTGGATTCTTTCCAAAAATGAAATACAGGATTTGCTTTAACCCAAATAGTTCCCTCAACACTTCTGGAAAAAGTGTTTGTGCTGGTAATTTCCTCTAATCTACCCACCACCTCTTTGGACTCTGCCTTTCATTTGCTTTCTGTAATCTATAATATCTTCTGCCTCTGTCCGGTCCATAATTCTCCTGCCTTTTTTTTCTTTCTAAAAAACAAAAAAAATTTCACTTTCAAAAAGATTTCTTCCAGCCGAAGTCGGACATGCTGGGGCCAATTATTATTTCTTTACTTAGGAGCATAACCGGCAAGCATGAACGCATTGCGCTCATAATGACCGGAAAACTGTTCTGAGCGATCGGAGGAAGGAAGGAAAGAAAGAAGAAGAATATCCACACTTGGGTCCCCGCCACATTCTTTCCAACACATAAGAAAACCATTATAATAATTTCGTGTTGAGTGCCAGAAGGTATTATAATCTTCTCGGGTGAAAAACAGAATGTACCATACAAAAAAATAAAATAGAAAAAAGCACTGATAAGTACTTTCTGGATTTCAACCGAGAAGAGTTAATAGTAAACCAATCTTTGGCATTATTTACCTCTCGAAAATATAGGTATGGGTCTAACTTGGATTTCGGCATTTTAACAAAACAGACACCACGAAAAATTGCTTTCGGTTTCTTAAAATGGGCACCTGGAGGATGGAGGTCTTGCAAGGAAAACAAGTTCGAGATCACCAGGGAAAAAAACGCCCTTTACAGAGATAGCAAACCCACTCGTTTTGCTCTGGTTTCCTAGAAATTCAAAACCGTCAAATAGGGCGATTCATCCTTGGCGGAAAGTTGGCT
>JAGGCT020004036.1:1057245-1080867 GCA_017654935.2 Phymorhynchus buccinoides
AGCCCAGAAGAGGTGTATTGTGATGCTGAGAGATGTGGGGGATTGTTTTTTTCCAGAAGTTTTCCCAAAGCAAGAAAGAGTGTATGGTGGATGCCTGAGAGATGTGGTGGATGTTTTTTTCCAGAGTTTTTCAAAGTGTATGTGGAGATGCACCTGAGAGATGTTGGGGATGTTTTTTCCAGAGTTTTTCAAAGCCAGAAAGAGTTGTATTTGTGGATGCCTGAGAGATGGTGGGGATGTTTTTTCCAGAGTTCAAAGCCAGAAGAGTGTAAGGTGGATCCTGAGAGATGTGGGGGATGTTTTTCCAGAGTTTTTTCAAAAAGTGTAATGGTTGGATGCCTGAGAGATTTGTGGTGATGTTTTTGTTTTCCAGAGTTTTTTCAAAGCCAAAACTGTATCCATGGATCCTGAGAGATGTTGGGATTGTTTTCCAGAGTTTTTCAAAAGCCAGAAAAAAGTGTATCATGGATTTGCCTGAGAGATGTGGGAAATGTTTGTCCAAATAGTTTTGAAAAAGCCAAAAATGGTATTCTTTTTTTGGAGAGATGTCCCTTGAGGTTTTCCTGATTTTTAACAGCTAGAAGGTAGTTGTCCCGTTTTTCTCTTTAGGTACAAAGTCAGAAGTGGGCCCTTGTAGCATGTGGAAGGGAATGAGCCATGTAAAGTTTCCAGGGTTTAAACCCGGCAGGTTTGTTATTGGTTTCCTTCTTTGGTCAAAAGCCGTAACGGTAGTATCGAAAAGAAGAAAGGAAGGATGATTAGTATTATATTTTGTGGCTTTTTAACCTGTAAAGAGGAATGATAGGCATGCTGGTTTTTTTTTAAACTTTGTAGGTGAACCTCTCCAAAAGTTTCCTCGCCTTTTGCTTTGAGGGCTAAGTGGGAAAAGAGGAGTGTGTTTTTTTTGTGGTGTGAGGGGTGGTGTGTTGGCCGTTGGGTGGCTTGCGTGCGTGTGATTTGTGGTGTGGTGTGTGTATGTGGTGTTGGGTCAGTGGCGTGGCGTTTGTATGTTGGGTGTGTGGGTTGGGGTGTGTGTGTGGGGAAGTGTGGGTTTTTGTGGGTGTGTTTTTACATGTGTGTGTTGTAATGGGGGGTGGTGGGTGTTTACATTGTGTGTGTGTGCCTGCCCTGCCTGGACTGAATGTGTAATTGTTTTTGTCTTTTTGGATGACGGCCGCGAAACGAGTTTGTTTAGCACATTTTGGAGCCTTCTTGCCAAGAAAGCTCGACTGAAAATGTTGACAGGCACTCAGCCCACAAGTCCTAGGTCTTGGATTTAAGAAAAGACTGAAATTTTCACAGGTTGGGGGTCTTCCAAAAAAAAAAAGGAATTCCTTGTATCAGGGAAAATGTTTAGCCGATCATGGCGATTTAAAAAGTTTTTCAGAGTGAGTGAGGGAGGGGAAAGAGAAGGTTTGAGTGATGGTGTTGGTGGGAAGTATTAATAGGGATGTTTTAAGAAGACAATTTTGACGTGTCGTGTTCTCAACACAAAAATATCACTGTCACTGAATAGGAAAATGTTCATATTGCATTGGAAGGCTGGAAAACCGCACTTTGAAGCTATCACTAAAGTAAAAAGATTGGAAGTGTGAAAAAACCCGAACACAATAACAGAAAGAAATCGACTTAAACAAAAGGTCAGGTGTACTGCAACGGACTCTTTAAGTTTTCAATCAGTTTTTGTTCAAAATGTGTCTATTATGAATTGAACAAAGGAATATTACAAAGTGACACCCGGAATATAAAAATCCCAGCCAGGGGGGACACGATTGCGAGCGGGGTTTTAGTATGAAAGCGTAGCACAACTGAGATAAAATTTTATTATAAAAACAAGTTAGATTACACAATTGGCCTCATAGTCTGGGGCATTTGCTCAGGTAGATACTAATATTAGCAAAGGTTTAACAAAATTTACACAGACAACAGGATTGAGCTGGGTTGAACAATAAAAGTATACACACACCAATGTTACTACAGGCATCCACAGGGTTGTTAATTATAATACTAATGTATCATGTTTTTGGGGCATGGGTAGACGCATGTGTGTGTGGTTCCCGGGATATCTATGTGCGGTACAAGGTTAATATGGGTGGTTGCGGTGCTAACAGGGAACGGGTGCGGTATATAGTGAGATAAGGGTTAGACGTGAGTTGCTGCAGGTGGGGTATTCAGGCTGTTGTCTTGTGCGTAGGTGAGATCTCAGAACTGGCTACGGTATCTCTCCGAGAATGGGGGGAAAAAAAAGAATAAATTAAGTTGCGATTGTCGTCGATACTTGCACCTTGCCTTGATATACAACATACATAGCTAGTGACCCACCCATCGACTGCCTCGTAGAACTGTGCAGGAGAGTGGTGAGTTATCTCCATTGATTGCAGATTACCACAATTATATGCTTTCATTACAGCTCTATGAGTTAGCGTGTGGCTGTGCGCTTACTCAGTATAGGGTGTGCTTGCATTTTAATATTGAGCTGGTTTTCGATATCGCCGATCAGTCCGACATAGTGATAATACTATCGATTGGGGTGGTCCGATGGCTTAGGATGGCTAGTTTCGTCATCCTGTTCCTATGACTTTGGATGCTTTTCCGCTGGCTTGGCCTTCCTGTACCACGATTGCTTTGATTGCGACTCTCATCTTCATAACTCCAAGCTTTGCGGTTTTTCGACAGGACCACCCCAAACTGGTATTAATCATGTAAATAACAAAACAACGTGTCAATTGGGAGAACCATTGCATTCGGGCTAAACACACTCCCACCTTGCTGGGTGCGATCCCCCGGCCACCAGGCTCAGTCACACAGGTATAAATGCCTCTTATGGCTTTCTACTTTTGGCCATTGGCGGAGCAGTGACCTCTGGTATACTTGAGGCCGCTATAAGATTCTAGTTTCAAGATCGCGTAGGCGCTTTATCATCCCACTAGATCTCATCAAGATGTGTGTCCGAAGTGGTTGGCTGCATACTAACCCTCAGCAAGGTCAAGGTATCAATTACCACTCGAGAAAAAAGGGCCCTAGAACTTTTCATGTGTAGTGGATGAGTAGGTGCCTTTATAGTGCAGGACAAAGGGGCCCGTCTCCTCCTGAAATTCGGGTTGCTCCCACCTGGATAGAGGGCGTCTCTCCTGCTGAAAAAACCACAAGAATTGATTAGGGTTTTAAGAAAGACACCTGACACGGTGATTGATGTTGCCCGGCCAACGACACTGAAAAAGAAAAGAGATACCATCCTTCCCCCTTGTCCCTATATGAAGAGTTGGATGACAGAAAACACTGGTTTTTTATTTCCTTTTTAATGCGTGACACATTTACTCCCGTCGATAGGCAGTTGAATTTCCTCCGATTCAAATCAGTAGTTTTTGGGATAGCGCTCACTCTGAATGGTGTAACTACCCCACAACAGATAAACTCTAGGGGGCGAGCACGGCATTCCCGCAGTAACTCTTAAGTAGATCCATCTTAAACCCTTTTAGGGTCTTTCACGCGCGTCCCGTTTGAAGGGAAAAGAAACTTTAAAAGTGTTCCGGGAAGAGCCGGATGATGGGGGTAAATCCTACCACCGAGTGCGCGAAAAAAAAACAACACATAAAGAGAAGGGGAAATGCTCTCAAAGGATGTTAAGAAGGAGCAGCGTGATCCTTGTCCTTTATCGTGAAGGTAAATGGGAAAACGATCCGTTTTCAGTCTTTTTAAACCCTTCACGCAATGGTTTGCGTTATCCACACAATGTACTTACCCCTACAGGTGGAGGTCCCCAACTATAAAGAACTCACTTTAACGAAATTTCGCGATTAAACGCAACTGACTTTCAATTTTAAAAAAAAAACAAAACACGGCAATTGCTTCACTATCTCTGTCACACTTGCAAAGCCTGGTATAACGAACTAAATCTCTTTTGAAACTAAGAACATGCCCGCTTTTACGAACACATGTTCTATCGCCCCAGGATAAATTTTATTTACTTGGAAAAAATAGCCCTATGGAGCGAACTCTGGCCTGTGCGTGCCGCTGCAAAAAACTAGGCCTCTTCAACTCCACTGCTAGAACGTGTTGTCAAAGGAAGGAAGTTGAAATATGAAACTGCGCTGCCAACAAAATAAAAAACAATAATGTACACAATAATCACACTGGGGTTCGTCTGCTAGGCTCAGCCTTCTGCGATCATTCCGGTTTCTTCCCACACACTCAAGGTCCGCGTTTAAACAATTTTGCCCTCTCGTAAAATAAGAATCGAAAAGTGTCGTTGAAAAGCCTCAATAACAAACTAATTTTGGTGCATATGGGTTTGTTAACTGTTAATGGACAAACTGTTTGCAAAGTGTCCCAAACAGATTTCACTCAGACACTACCTGACACAATACTCTCTCTCGGAAACTTCTTCAAGCCTTGTAACTTCCCGTGATTTAGACAAGACGATCAAACAGGTCAAGTTTAATGTTTTTTCACACACGGGGGGGGTTTTATCTTGGTGAGTGGTTTGAACCTGTTTTTTTGGTTTTCCAACATACATGTATAACGAAAATCCTGATACAACGAACTGAGTCCCCCTTGTTCCGTTTAAATTCTCCTCTAACATCGACACAATCCCCACTGTATGCCACTGAAAAGCCATCCAATCCGGACCTATATCCGAAGACCCTATTTTCACTTAATTTTGGGAGGTAAAGGATAGCCCTAATGTTATGGCATGTCAACAGAGGAATTCCCAATATTTGCAGATATTTTTAATTTTCTCTACCAACAAAAAAAAAAAAAAAAAAATAAAGTAAATTTTATGGTAAAATTTTTGGCTGAAAATGCTGGGCGGCGAAAGGGGTTCAGTAATTCTACATCCTAACGCTAAGTTCTTCCTCTTCTTCTTCGCTCGCTCAAGTTTTTCCTATCATTTTTATGAGCCAAAGGCAAAAAAAAAAAAAGATGCGTCCCATGCTGCCGTTAATGAGCCTATGTAAGAAATAATTAGGCCAGCCTGTTTTTTGTCTTCCGGCTTGGACTAAATCCTTAAGTGTTTCTTTTCCTTAAAAAAGGGGGACACAGGAGAATGAACCCCGTAAAGGCAAGAATGAAGTAGAGTGACAGTAACAAGCGAAACATCAATACACACACCAGAGTCCAAGAGAGTGACAGAATTCAAAAGGAAGCTACCAGCACAGAACTTTTCCGAGAAAAGGATGGGGGAACGCTCATTTATTTTTTTACACAAAGACCCCCCGGTAAATCCCCACGGGGGGGGGGTGGGGGGGTGTAAGTTTATATTCCATTTCCATTCTGCTACCATTCCAGTGTTTTTTTCTTGTCCTCACTTTTTGAGTTGCTTTTTTTGCATTCTTCCCTGGTCCTCTTATTTTCAATGGTCTTGAGACAAACTTCATCATTACTGGCATCATAAATTGGGTCAGAGGATCTGCTATTTCAGAGGACCAAGATTTCCTGACGAGGAACGCTTCCCTGTTTAGAGTTTTTGCCTTTTTTTTTTTTATCCAGGGATATTTTTTTTCTCTGTTTAACCTTCACCCCGCCAGCCCATTTTTTTCAGCCCCAAAATACCATTAAACTTACCTGGGTAGAAGAAATAAAATATCTGCAATATTAGGAATTCTCTCGTGACATGTAATAGCCTAAGCCTAGCCTTGCCTCCAGAGTTAAGGAAATAGGGTTCCCCTTTGGATATACAGAGGCCTGATTTTGATTGCCTTTTTTCTTAGTGACATGGGTTGTTTTTAAAACCATTGTGGTGATAAACTCGGACATTGGCGGTGAAGAGTTCGAATTTCTGAGATAGGATTTGCTTTCTCTTGTCCAGAGTTGTTTTGCCTTTTTTTTGGGTATCCGTGTGATTATCCTTTTCTGTTTAAAAATTAGCCTTCTAGAGTTTATTTCTCCCTACATAAGCCAAAAACTAAATAAAAAAATTTTGGTGATGTCGAGACTCATTTCAGTGCTGTCCCTCTTCAGGCTAGGGCCTTTGATGGACCTTTTTACCTGCGGTTTCATCAAGGTATTGGGGCTTCAGACTAATTCCGATGCTCTTTATTTTTATTAGGATATAAAATTCATACGAAAACATTTGTGGGGGAGGGGGTGATCAGCTTTTTGTGTGTGCTAGTTGTCATTTTTCCCGGTGGTGCTCGTTTTCGCATTTTTTTTTTTTTTAGTTTCGATTTTTGTTTTTTTCTTTCTCGTTCTCCGCGGAGAAATATTCTGGTGATTTGTCAATAAAAAACAAAAACCCACACATTCACAAAAACTAACCAGCGGTGATAAACCATACAAGGGAAAATGCGGGTGGGGCCTCGGTACTGCTCATCGTGTTTGGCAGGGCAGGCCGAGCCAGTGGCGCCCTCCGGTCCCTAATGGGCACCCCCGGGTGCTTTTCTTTCTCCCGTTTTTTGGTTCTTGCCGCTTTTCGTTTGTGTTTCCGCAATAATCGTGGTTGGCAATTAAGTTTGTGGTCCAGACCAGGGTGGCTTTATATTTCCTCCATTTGGTGGGTGAGTTCATTGTAGTGCTTCTTTTTTTGGGTCTCTCCAAAAAAAAAAAAAAAAAAAAAAAAAAGTGTTAATTTTGTGTGGTTTTTAGTGTTTGTGTTTTTAGAATGATGGGATTTTTTGGTATACGCTCATTATGTTTTGCGATTTTTTGGGGGTTCCCTTTGCACACCACGGGGGGTTTGTATTCTTTGTGTGTTTTTTAAGTTTCTGTCTGGAAGTTTGATGACTAGGTGGCAGATTGGTTAAGACACGTTTGCCGCCTGCCCAAATGTTAATGCTGACTGCAGCATGACAGTGACCCCGCCCAGGTTCGAATCCCCGGCCTCCTCGCCCGTTTTCTTTCTAGTTTGACACTAACAAATCCGAACTGAAACCGTCCGAGTCCCTTCGATAGGGGACTTAAGCTAGTCCGGACCTGTGCCGCTTTACGGCAAACGTAAAAATCCCCGCAAAGTTGAAAGTCGTGTGAGAAGGCATTGATAAAATCTCCGCTGCCTTAGGTATGGCCAAATTGATAGCTAGGTTTTTCAAGTCCCCTACCCACACACCCAAAAAAAGAATCCTCACCCTGGGCCCCCTCCAAAAAAAAAGAAAGAAAAATTAAAAAATAAAATATTGGGGAGGCCGCTGGGGGCAACTTGCCGTGACGCGCTCAAAAGAAAAATCTGGGTGATGAGCAAGCCCGAAATTCACAGAGATACGTCCCCTTGTGACCTAGAATTACCAAAAATACCAATCCAATCTTATGGTGGGTTTTTTTTTTTTTTCACTGCCAATATTTTTGTGTGGTGTATGAATAATGCCAAAAAAATCGAAAAAAACACCGCTTTTTGTTCCACGGAAGATCCTAGCAGCGGATACTGAGAAAGCTTTATTTCCCTCGTCCTCGGGCCATTCAACAAATGATAAACTTGAGGAGGTAAATTGGAGCAACACGCAAAAGCGAAGTTCTGGTTTTTTAATTAGAACAATATAAAGATTAAACGCAAATGCCCCAGCCAAGTAAATTTAGAATATTTTTTTTTTATCCAGTTTTAATTTCATAAATTAAAAGGTTTTTGGGCTTGTAACTTTGCATGAACAATGCAAGTTTTGATTCCGGAAATCTCTGTTTAACTGTCTAAATCTTTTAGCAACATTACAAACAATTGTTTTCATCTTTTTTTCTTTTTTTTAAAAGGGGATGGGCTTGATTTTTGAGAAGTAAAAAATTGTCTCAATACGACACAATAAAAAAATTCTTTAAGAATTGGAAACGACCCTGGGTTTTTCTGAGAAAAGCCCAAAAATAGCCCAGGAGTGTCTTCTGAAGTCGGGATTGGAAAACAGACCGGGTTTTCTGGAAGAAGCCCAAAAAAATAGCCCAGGAAGTGCTCCTGAAGTCGGGATTTGGGAAAACATTGATTGGAAAGAGTTTTGCGGATTGGCCATATTGTGGTTCCTCAAGAAAAAGAAAGAAAAAAGAAAAACGGAAACCCACGGTCTAATAATTTTCTGCCAACATTATGGTAAGAAAGTTAGAAAACGAATTTCAATAATGCGTTCTCCCCCCCCCTCCGCTGACTAACACACGGTTTGTATGTTTTTAGTGGGAAACTATAACTGTATACATAACAAACTCAATCGGAGAAACCGTCCTCTAGTTTGGACAATAACGTAATAAACACTCTCTTGTGTCCCTGGGCCTAAACTTCGCAGTTTTGGTTCTAAACAGTCGTCCCCCCGTAGGCCCTATTTAGGCTATCTTTTTTTCGTCTGCGTTCCAAAATTTCGGCAGTTTGTGTCTCCCCCCTCTCACACAGCCATACTGTACAACACCGACACACACGCTAACTTTGGAAATTATGGTTTTAAACTCTTTCCGCCGCCAGCCATTTTTCAACATTAAAATTTTCCATTAAACTTTCGTAGAGAAAAATAATCGTCCCACCTGGTATTTATCGGGATCTTCTGTTGACAATTTTAAAGTAGAGAAGGCCTATCCTTACCTCCCAAAATTAAGAGAAGAGGGTCCTTTTGAATAACAGACCCTGATTTTTTGATGCCTGTTAGTGACGTGGGTGTTTAAATCATTGTTGGTGCAAATGCGACTTGGCGGTAAAAAGGTTAAAATGCAGTCACCGCTTCAGGATAAGTGCAAGAAAAATTCAGAGAACATTGAAATGTGTCCATTTTCAGATTGAGAGAATGATTTTTACTTTCACAACCCTTGTAGAAAACAAAGGGACACTTTGTGTTTTAAAATAACAAAATTAAAATTCCCATCGCTGCAGTTTAGTTTTTTTTCCTTAAAGCAAAAGGAATGTGATGAAATCAGCTTAAATCTAATTACTTTAGGAATTTTTTTTGTGTGTGTGTTATTTTTGTGTTTTTTCTTTTTTTTTTTAAGGCAAAATCTTTTGTCTGTTGCTGACCGTATATCATTTCCATGTTTTGGAAAGCGGAGGGGGGTTTCTGGTGGAATGTTTTTGGCAACACCAAATTCTCACGGAGCTAATGGGTAAAACAGGAGAGAGAGGGACACTACAAGAGAGAGAGAGAGGAGAGAGAGAGAGACTAGAGAGAGAGACACTCAAAGTAGAGGAGGAGAGAGGACTCCAGAGAGAGAGACACTCAGAGAGAGATTCAATTGCCATCGTAACGCGTGTGGAATTGAAAAATGTCCGCTTTTGGCCTTGTGGAACCGATTTTAGGTTTGCGGGGAGTGGCTGGTGTCATGGATGGGTGTGCATTCGATTGGGGTTGTGAAGTGTGAAAGATGAAACGGGCTTTTTCGTCATGGCAAAAAAAAAAAGAAAAAGCGAGAGAAAAGCGATTTTGGAAATTGGGTGGCTCTCTTGCACCTCTTTCTCCGATTGAAGTTTTCGTTTGTTCTACTGTCCTTTAAAAGTTGATTAGAGAAAAAATAGAACAGGAAATGTTTGTTGCACGTTTTTCTTAAGATCGTGGTAAGCGTTTTAACAGTATTCACGAGATATTTCTATTACCCTATGGCAACCACGGTGAGCTGCAGTCATATTAAGAGCGGCTTCACTTGTTGTTTGCCATGGGGAAATAGAAATATCTCGTGAAATAATGTTCTTAACGTGTGGGGGGGGGGTATCACGACCTTAAGCGTTTGGCTTTTTTTTCAATGATGATGAATATTATAAATCCCATGTGGCCAATCTCTTTCAAATATCACAGCTGCTGTGGGTGTAAGTTTGGCAAGTATTTCGGTCATTGCGTAAGACTGCGCTTTCATTGGTGTGAATATTTACGCACAGCTTGTGGCATGTATAAACTTAACATTCCACCACAGTATCTGGTGTATAACCCATCTGTTAATGCGGAAGTCTTTACTACATTTTTGTTGTCATTCAGATTCTGTGTTTTTGCAGTTTTTGTTTTTTTTGTTTAAGACCTTTTAGTTGTTTAGACGCTTCTACTTGTAACTTTTACTTATCAATATGTTTGAAAAATATTTAGCTTTTGAATCGAGCCCAATATTATCATTGAACTATAGCATTCAGCAGATGTTGCTTTTCTGCTATAACCTTTGTGAATTGATCTGAGTTTCTGCTTCGTGTTTACAAGATGAACAATTGATTAATCTCCATTTGTTTGTGTTTGTTTTTGCTTTTTATTATGAATGGTGGCAAGACAACAACCTGATAACCGCACTGTACAGTTTTAAAGAGACCCTTTGTTCTGGGCTTCGTAACAACTTATGCATGAAGTGATCCAGGCTTTTCAAATAAAACACAACGCTTGTTCATTGACATTCTTTTGTTTGTTTGCCTTTTTCTTCTTTCCGCTTTGTACGCATGACAATTTTGGTTATTGTTTGGATTATTATTCTAAATTTCTAAGAAAACATCTATGGTTAACTCAATCGTCACTAGAGAGTTATCTTCCCCCGTCGCTTTGAACAGACCCTTCCGCCTACCTCTCGTGCTCTTCACACCTTCCTCCCCCTTCCCCGCTTCACTCAGGTCCTCAACACCAACTTTCTGAAAGTTTCAAAACAAATCTACAACTCTTTGTCGACCCAGTTTCAGTTTCGGTGCCCTGCTGTTTTTGGAATTCCCTTCCCAGTCATCTCCGCCATAACCAACTATCTCCACTTTCAAAGCTAAACTCAAGACTCCGCTACTTTTCATAGCTCATTCGGTCGTACATTTTCCTTCTTGATCTTGTGCCTGTGTGAATGAATGTGTCATATGTTTTTGCTGACTGCGGGTGTATCAGTGAATGGAAGCGCCTTGAGTGTAAAATAATTATAGAAAGGCACTATAGAAAGTGGCTATTCAATATTATTAAAAATAACCCTTGGGATTGATTCGAAAAAGCAAAAAATTCATGAGAGCCTGGGATTAAATTTTGAGAACGATGACCGCTTCATGGTAAGAATCGAGAATTCTGTACCTTTATTATTTGGCGATTCATTTTGCTCCGGTCGTGTTTAACGCTATATAAATTTTCCTCATTATTGTTTTATTCCGCTTATATAACACGTTTAGGCAATTACCCCTCATTTTATTGTAATCTTTTACTTTAGACACACCCTCTCAATCTTTTTGTTTGTTGTCCCCATGTGCATGTTTCGAGTGAGCCTTGAGGCTTTGCACTCGTCTTTTTTCTAAAATGAACAAATCGGGGGTGAAATTCGAAACCTCGTATCTCAATTGTGGTAGTTTTGAGAAAAAATGAAAAAAACAAATAAATTAACCGCATTTACCACAATTGATTAAGTATGATTAAATATGTTGTTCAAGACATTGCGAGTTTAGTCCATGCATTTTGTTAAAATTACTTTAAACACATTGTTTTTAGACTTGAAAGAACGGAAGTACGAGGTTTTTTGTCGTTAACATTGATCTTATTTGGACTTAGAGTTTTCTCTATTTACACAACCTCATTTACCCCAGATAGAAGTCGTTAGAGATACTAGCTTTTTGTGAAGGGCGGGACAAATTAGAAAGCTTACTATTAATCTAACTAAAAAACCTAGAAAATCGAGATACAAGGTTTTTGAATTTTTACCAACGAAATTGCTGAAATGTATTGTGTAGTAAAACTTAATGACTGCTCGCAACATACCAATATATACAAGTCTGCAGTGGTTGTTTGATTTCAAGAGGGTCGCGGTCAGAGAATACTGAAAATAGATTATAGCGTCGAGTTGGCTCACACAGACCATTTTTTAAGAATTGTCATCATTTTGACACTTAATTTCCCTTTCGTGGTGCCTGGGTTCACACAGACCTGCCCACTTGCTCCATTTCAGAGGAGCAGCTCAGATATGTTGAGCATGCTCTAGCTCCTCTTGCAACCTCCCCGCTCCCTATATTTTAAATCTGTCTTGTATACATTTTCCCCCTCATTTCACACAAAGACATGCATTCAAAGCACCAGCTACTGGACAATCTAAGGTCTCAGCATGAGACAGTGAGGGCTACACGAAATGGATCTCAAATTGACATTGGTCAATATTTCTTTACCTCTAAATGGATCTCGACCTGACAAACAACGACTGCATGTTTGAAAATCAACAGAGAGCCCGCACATTTCGAAGTGGCAATGGATTTGACTGGGGCCAGTCCAGCCGTAGTTCTCGCTCCTCTTTTTTTATTCTCATAATGTGGCATGGTCTGTTACCATCAAAGTAAAATAACATAGTGGGTCCCAATCCGGTTTGTGTATCCCATAAAACGGGTTGGTGAAGCCATGGGAACAATCCTCTTTCTTGAGGCGGTTCAGAGAATAAACTTTTGTATGCTTTGTGGTACCTTAAAGGTGGACCCTACGGATGAGTTTTTTGGCAAGAAACACGTCGGGATCATCAGAAAGACACACTTTTCAGATCGTAATGTTCACCACATTGCTCTGTTTCCTAGAATTAAACCGTCAAAACGCGATTCTTCTTTTGCGGAGATGCCGGAAAGATAGGCCATTTTGGATGGGGTGGGTGAAGGACTCTCATTGTGGTTGAAGCGTTTTCTTTTTGTAGTGGCAGAAAAGAAGAAAGAAAAAAAGGAGCTGTTTTCCTTGTTGTGAGCGAAATCCTTTAGATAATCTGTATAAATTTGTAAAAAGAAAAAAAAAGGCTTGTATTGCGAAAAGGTTGTGCAAACGCTTTGGTCCTGAAAACCAGGCGGCCATTATAAAAGAGACGGCACAGTACGCCTTCTCTTTGGGTGAAGAAATTGACTTCCAGCCACCTCCGCCAAGGAGGAATCGCCGATTTGACGTTTTATTTCTAGGAAACCAGAGCAAGCGAGTGTTGCATCTCTATAAAAGGGTGTTTCCTGGTGATCTGGAGCGCTTCTTACACAAACTCATCCGTCAGGGTGCCCTTTAGATTACCGTATTTTTTTATCATAAGGACGCATTCCTCCATTTTACAAAAAAAATCAAGATTTTGTTATTGCATTCTTACGAATTTTCAATCATATCATGAGGGCGCTAGGGCCTCGTCTTGGAGAAACGTATCACCTTATAGTCCTGAAAAAATACCGTAGAATCCACTACCCCCCATGGGGATACAGGTGGGTCTTTCGTAGAAATAGTTCCCCCCCTTCTGGAAGTTCTGTGCTTGTATTTTCATCTAATCCGTCCTCTTCTCTTTGACTGCTGTGTCTTTTTCTTTGCTTACTGTCATCTACCATCTTTCTGACATTATTGGCCCATTCTTCATGTCTTTTTCCCTTTGATTTGTGTCATCTACTTATCTTTCTGACTTTTCGGCCCATTCTCCTGCCTTTGTTTTCCAAACAAAAAAATCTTCCATTATAGTTTTCTCCTTTAGAGCTCCTCCGAAATCGGAATGTCTCTGCTGAATGCAGCGAGGAGACCAGTGAAAACGTTGAAAACCAGTGAAAACTGGAAAACGAACACATACGTATCCATTGTGGCCTTTGTGGCCCGGGAACGAAGAAGAAGAAGAAAAAGAAGAAGAAGAAGAAGAAGAAGAAGATTCTTTGTTAAGAAGTTTGACGCGTACATTCCTTTCTCACATGGTTTTCTTAATAATTAAGACCGGCATGATAGAAGAATCAAAATGTGTGGTTTGTTGTAAGTGTGTGTGTGTGTGCATGGCCATTCACATGTTTGTGTGAGCCGCCTACACGTAAATGGTGGGCGAGTGTGTGTATGGGCATGAGGGTGTGTCGGGGTGTGTGTGGGTGTGTTGTAGTGCATGGATGCACATGTGTGTGAGTGTGTGTATGGGCATGCGGGTGTAGTCTGTGGTGTGTGGTGTGTGTGTGTGTGTGTGTGTGCATGGATGCCACCATGTCGTGTGAGTGTGTGTATGAGGCATGCTCCGGGGCGTGCTCGCGTGGGAGTGAGGGTGCATGGTATGCACATGCGTACGTGGAGCGTACAAGTACATGTTTGCGAGGTGTGTGTCTATGGGCATGCGCGTGCGTGAGGGGGTGTGTGTCTAGTGTGTGGCATGGAGGCACATGTGGGTGAGCGTAAACGTACATGGGTGCGGAGTGTGGGTGATATGGGCATGCGCTGTGAGTGCGGGTGTGTGTGTATGTGTGCATGGATGCAAAGTTCTTGACAGTGCTGTGAGAGGATGTTGTTGTTAGCTTTGCGGTATTGGGCATGTACGGGTCCTCCGTTAATGTGTATTACTGTTGTTTTCTTTTACTGTTCCGCATGCGTTGTTATTCCAGTGTGTGTGTGTGTGGTGCCATGGATGCACCTATGTAAAGTCTGTGTGAGCGTACACGGACATGTGTGCGAGTGTGTGGTCATGGGGGGGCATACCTTATGCGCGTCGCGTGCATGTGTGTGTGTGTGTGTGCATGGATGCACATGTGTGTGAGCGTACACATTTGTGTGTATGGGCATGTGCAGATGTGTCTGTATGTGTGTGTTTGCATCTTTGCACTAGTATGCAATGAGAGAGAGAGAGGAAGAGAGAGCATACACAAAGCATAACGATGGCTTGGACTTGTGTCATTATTTAATATTTCGGACTATCTTTTGATAGTCCATTTGATGTATTATTGAACCTATTAAAAAAAACTAATAACTTGCATAAACAGTTGGGAAACCAAAGGTCCCTTTTAAGACCCTCCAATATGAGGTCTTATAAGGGAGGAGTCTTTTAAGTGAGGTAATTTTAAGACTTACAATGAATGGCAATGCTTCAGAGAAGTAGGTCTTAGATGGGGGGGAGTCTTATAATAGGAGTGCCTTATAAGGGAGGTTCTGTTAACCCGCCGTTTTGTCCAACTTTCGCCGTTTTGTCTATAGACAAAACAGAGGGGTTAGATCCTCCGTTTTGTCCAAATTTTCTATTATGATTTGGACAAAACGGCGGTTCAACAATCCCACGTTTGGACAAAACGGCGCCCGATTTTGAAACGCCGTTTTGTCCAAATGAAAGTTGGAGATATAAAAAACTCATTCTTGACAAGTTCACATTTTAAAAAAAAAATCTTTGTTAAATAAAACGAATAACAAGCTTACCACTGACACTGGTCACTTTGGCCTAATTTTACCGTTTGAATGCTAATTAGTGTATTAGGAGCTTATTTGAACAATTGTTGATGTGGTTGAACAGTGTTCAGTGTCACTGACCAGTGGTCAGTGTCACTGACCATTGGTCACTCTTGGCCTATTTTCACTGTTTGACTTCAAATTAGTGTATTAAGAGTTAAAATGAACAAATTTTGATTTTGACCAGTGGTCAGTGTCACTGACCAGTGGTCACCTTGGCCTATTTTTTTAAAATGAGGTTGACCATTGGTCAGTTCAGCGCCTGACAACTGAGTCAACAACATCAAAAATTGCATCAATTTAAATCCTAATACACTAATTTGCAATCAAAAAGTGTAAAATATAGGCCCAAAGTGACCACTGGTCCCCCCCCCCAGATAACCACTGACCACTGTTCAACTATCTCAAAATTTGTTCATTTGAACTCGTAATATACTCATTTGCAGTCAAACACTGAAAATAGGCCAAATTGACCACTGGTCAGTGACACTGACCCACTGGTCAACCACATCAAAAATTGTTAATTAATTTTGAACTCCTAATACACAAAATATGCAGTCAAATAGTGAAAATAGGCCAAAATGACCACTGGTCAGTTGAGGGTGACCGGAATAACGTCGAATGTACGGTTGCGCCTGAGGTCGAAACAAAATGGCATGACTGACAAGTGTGCCTAATGTCGAAAATTTCATGTAAGTTTTACATTTGAGCCTAAGGTCGAATGCACAGTTATGAGCCCAACGTCGAATTTCCAAGTTTTGCCTAAGGTCGAATGTTCGGTTGAGCCTAAGGTCGAATGAATCTTTGAGCCTAAGGTCGAATGCACAGTTGGGCCCAACGTCGAATTTCAAAGTTGGGCCTAAGGTCGAATGCACAGTTGGGCCCAACGTCGAATTTCAAAGTTGTGCCTAAGGTCGAATGTTTATTTGAGCCTAACATCTTTGCAATTCGACCTTAGGCACAACTTTAAAATTAGACGTTGGGCTCAACTTAGCATTCGCCCTTAAGCTCAACGATGCATTCGACCTTAGGTCTCAACTTTGCAATTCGACGTTAGGCTCAACTTTGCATTCGACCTTAGGCTCAAACGTATATTATTCGACGTTAAGCACAGCTCTGCAATTCGACATTAGGCCTGAAGAGTGCATTTACTTAATTTTCCGACCTTAATCACACCTGTACATCGACCTTAGGAGCAACCGTACTTTCCGAACGCTTAATTCCGGATTTCCCCTCACGGGTCACTGACCACTGGTCAACCACATAAACAATTGTTCATATGACCTCCTAATACACTAATTAGCATTCAAACGGTAAAATTAGGCCAAAGTGACCAAGTGGTCAGCTTGTTATTCATTTTATATAACAAAGATTTTTTTAAAAAAGAGAACTTTTCAAGAATGAGTTTTTATAACTCCAACTTTCAATTGGACAAAACGGCGGTTCAAAATCGAGCGCCATTTTGTCCAACCCGCACGTTTGTCTATAGACAAAACGGCGGATTGTTGAAACGCCGTTTTGTCCAAATCATAATAGAATTTTTTTTTAAAATAAAAGTTCTTAGTTTTTGCAATACAATAACATCATGGACTATCTAAAGATATTCCTTTTTGACTTCTAGCATCGAATTTTAAAATCCAAAAGAGAAGAAAAACAACAACTTGACCACCAGTTTCACATTACGCTTCTTCTTTTTAGGGAGCACGTCGGTCATTGACACAGCGCGTCACAACAACTGCACAAACCAACAAGGGAGGAATGAGAAACTAAGCGAAAAGACAAAAGCAAAAAGAAGGAGGAATCAGAGAAGGGACAACAAAAGTAAAACTCCTCTTAAAGCCGGTCGTAGAATCACTTCAGAGACCCCCCGACCACCCGCCTCTCTGTCAAAGCGACACGAAAGCAATACAATTAGTGTCGTTTGAGTCATTTGTTTCTTCTAGACATGGCAACTCTGAAGTTTTTTGACGGAGTGGGGTGATTGTGGCTTAGCGCGACGATTGCAGTGCCTGTACGTGCAACACATCTTCAAAACCAAGGAGTTAAAAGAAACGGAAAATCTAGAAAAAGCAAGATCAGCCTAATCTCCTCCCCCCTCCCTGCCCCCTCAACCACTTACCCTCGGGTTTTTCAATCAAAAACATTGGTAGCGCTTGAAAACAAAAGAACAAAATGGGTTGCAACAAAAACCGTTCCATACGAGGGCCTCTCATTATATTTTGCAATGTGAAGATTATGATAATGTCACGAAACGTAAATTAGTGTCACGAGATAAACCATGATCACAATTACTATGTTGCAAATTGTCATTATTTCCGAATTGGTCATAGCCCGTTGAGCAAATTCAATGTCCACCAGGTTGATCCTAGCTGTGAAAATCTCTAAATGCCGAGATTTTCGATCTATAAACTTGCATTTATGCTACAAGGACAGACATTCAAACAACGTATTAGATGTTTATAATTTTGTTTTTTGAGACTTGTAACGGTCAGATATACAAGTTAACACGGGCTCATAATTTTCAGCTAAGCAGTTACGAACGTTTAGAAGAAGTGTCCGTTAATCATCAAGTGAAGTTTGTGACTGGTTATGACCATGAGCCAGTGCAAGCCTCTTTTTAGGAAAATGATCTCTGGATAGTGCTTGATGGATGGAAAACATATGACCTTTCATCGAGAAGCCTGTAAAAGCTTGCTAGATTAACTGTGTTATGTGGAACGTTATGACCGTTGAGTACCCAACTAGTTTACGGAAAGAGCAGAGAAGAGTGTATGGTTGAATAAAGCACCCACACTACACAAACTCTGTATTTGATGGCGAAAGTCAGCTGGCCATCTAGACATCGTGACTGATGAACATTTATCTGTCAGTATGATCCACACCAAGCAATAATGCCGTGTGTATGTTTTCTGGATTAGAAATCATTAGTAATGTCCTACAGAAAACAGAGCAGTAGCAACATTTCTCAATACCAAAGCGTACCTTGAATTTTAAATGAAAACCTGGTTCCAAGGCCCCCAGTTCCTTTCCCCAGAGAGAAGAGCTATCATTGGATTGAAAAATAACATCCTTATTCAAAAGGCCTTTTTGATTTGCCGTCCAAGCACTGATACCTTGCTTTCCCCCTATTTAATTCTGACAACGCAGTGAGCACCTTGCAGAGTCATTGGTCTCCATTCCACCTAGGTTTTTTTACTTACTCCCTTGTGAATTTTTCCTATTATTTTATATGAAGCTTTGGCGAAGGGGGAGCAAGATGTAGAAAAGTAAAGATGCTTGGATTCGCAGAGCGCTATTATTGGGCATACCCCAGTCGACGTGCACTTGTGCCATAACCATTTGGTTTGAAAGAATATCAAGTGGTGGTCCTGTTCTAGTTAGGGATACCTCTAAAATCTGGACTGGCCAAAGGAGGTGTGGCCTCATCCAGTTCTCCACATTGCCAAAATATAATGAAGGCCCTCGTATACATCGACGGTACCTTTTAAGGGGTAATTTCCTAGAACCGAAAAAAACAAGACTGACAACTCTTTCCGTCAAAAAAGAAGGTTTTTTTTCATTAAAGGTAAAAGGTGGATTTTGCCAAAACCTTTCATTTGGAAAGTAAGGATAATACTTATTATCACAGAAGAATCCCAATCCTGCAGATGGTTTTTTTATGCTCTAGCCCATGTTAATTTTAATGGAAGTATTTGCTGAAATATGGCTGTCGTGAAAGGGTTAATGTGAATCTTTTGTTACGTATGCTTAGATGATTCGTAAAAATCCTTTAGGCCGGGTTCACTTTAGCCGCGCAAGTTCCGTACTGAAAACCTAATAAGGCCGCGTCACACTAAGCGGATATTCCATGCGGAAACACCGTGCGGCAATCATAAATAAGTGAAGAAAGAGGGAAAGATTTGCGCACGTGTCTAGAATTTCCGCCTATATATGCCTTAAACTTTTGGCCTTCTTTCTTCCACTTATTTGGGTCTTTCCGACGGAAACTTACGCGTCTAATGTGAAACCGGCCTAAGTGTAAGAAGAAGGTAAAGTTTATGCATATTAGGGGAAATTCGACGCGTGCGCAAATCTTTCCTTCTTTGCTTCACTTATTTATGGTAGCGCGCGGGTTTCGCATGGGATATCCGCTATGTGTGTACACGGCCTTAACCGTGGTTTTGTTCTGCAATGACTAACGCTTTTGTCCGCTTGCCTCTTAAAATTCCTCCATCCCTACACGTTCCTAGCCATAACGTCGAAACTTAATGCCTGGTCCGTGGTCGAAGAGCGCTTCTGGTCCGCCTCACTGTTGATCCCTCTCCCGTCTTATATTACTACCTTTTGTCAAATAAGAGCCAAATTCTAATTTTTGCTGCGCGCGGGCGAGCGAGCTTTTTTGCTGTCATATTGTGGTTTCTGGTTATCATGAAATAATCTATCTAGGCAAGAAAAAAAAGTCCTCCCTGATTTTACTAAGACCTTACAAAATTATCTGTCTGCCTGCCTGTTCAGTTCTGTCTCTCTCTCTCTATCTGTTTCTGTCCTCTCTCTATATCTCACTGTGTCTGTCTTTCTGTCTGTCTCTCTAATGGTCTTTCTCTGTCCCTCTGTCTGTCATCTGCCTGTCTTTCAGGTCCTGTCCTCTTTGTTTGTCTCTCTGTGTCTCTCTGTCTCTCTGTCTCTGTCCTGTTTTTCTTTCTCTCTCTCCTTTCTCTCACGCCACACCGCGCATACACATACACACACACACACAGACACACAACCAACAATACACACACACATACACACACACACACACACACACACCACACACACCCACACCACACACGAAATGTTAGAGTGAAATTTCGTGCTAGAATATCCAATCATCATCAAATCTGCATCTAATGAAACGCCATTTGATGTCAAAAGGCTAAGACAATACCTCCACCCTAATCGCCTTATTCATGACTGTGCGGTTTTTAGTGCTTGCTTATGCATCCTGGGTCCATTATTTTTTTTCAACCGATAATGCCAGTGAAAGCATTGACAAGAAAGACGGTCGTTTTCTGTCTAGTCCGAGAAAACAGAAAAAGGATTGAGCGAAACTAATTCAGTTCAGGGCCGGATCCCGGGTGGTGGGTTACCTGGCTTCCGTAAACCCATCCTCCCTTTCCCCACCCCCCCCACCCCCCCCAAAAAAAAAGTGAGATGATAAAAAAAAGAAAAAAGAAAGAAAGACAGACGTCATAGGGAAGAGCGGGTAAAAGCGCATGGGCGGGTAAGAATCCCCAGCCCCAATAATCCATGAAATGAAGCAAATTTCAGTCTCATTTTGCCCATGAGACGAGCGTTAATGTCTAGCATTCGTCTCATGGGCAAATTTTACCTTAAATTTTTCTTTATTTCATAAGATACTTGGGGTGGGCTTCTTACCCGCCCTGCGCTTTTTTACCCCGTCTTCCCTAACTGTTTTGTTGTCCCTAAGGTTACAGTTTAAAGGTAGTTTGGGCACTTACTTTTGTTAAAAAGAACGCTTCATCTTCAGGGGGCGTCCCCCCCACCCCCCTCTAATGTGTCCAGGTCTGCGCTTGAGGAATTCTGAGAAACTTGGCAGTCTGCTGTCTTGTGTGCGAGTTATCCACACCACCATCTCTCTCTCTCCCTCCTCTCCCTCTGCTCTCTCTCTCTCGGCTCCTCTCTCTCTCTCTCTCTCTCTCTCTCTCGTCTCTCTCTCTTTCTCTTCTCTTCTCTCCTCTCATCATCATCTCTCTCCTCTCTCTCACTCTCTCTATCCTCATCCCTCCCTCTCCCTTGCGGGCGCCTGGTGTATGGATGAGTGAGTGTGTGTTTGTGTGTGTGTGTGTGTGTGTGTGTAGTGTGTGTGTGTGTGTGTGTGTGTCCACACGCGCGCATGTTGCATGAGGTATGTTGTAATGTGATGTATGTTTGTGTTTGTTTGTGTGTGGTGTGGTGTGTGGTTTGTGTATTTGTTTGTATTTGAATATGTGTGTGTGTGTGTGCTATGACAGAGAGGAGGAAAGAGAGTGGCGAGAGAGTGGAGAGAGTGTGTGTGTGAGAGAGCGAGAGAGAGAGAGGAGAGAGAGAGAGAGAGAGAGAGAGATATAAAGAGAGAGAGAGAGAGAGAGAGAGGGAGAGAGAGAGAGAGAGGGGAGAGAGGGAGAGAGAGAGAGAAGAGTAGAGAGGGAGGAGAGAGAGAGTAGCTAAAGAGAGAGTAGAGAGCGAGAGGGAGCCGAGAGAGAGAGAGAGTGTTAGGAGAGGGAGAAGAGAGAGCAGAGAGAGAGAGAGCGAGAGATAGACTGAGGAGAGAGAGTGAAATAGAGAGCGATATAGAGAGAGGAGGAGAAAAGAAAAAAAAGAGGAGGCGGAGAGAGAGAGAGGAGATGGAGAGAGTAGAGAGAGATTGAGGAGAGGAGAGGGAGAGAGTAGAGGAAGAGAGAGAAGAGAGGAGGAGCAGGCGGAGTTGAGAGAGAGATGGCTAAAGCTACAGAAAGAACAGCGAAAAAAGACGCCATAGATTGGGGGGGGTAGGGGGGGGGGTCGGGAGAGAGGGTAGGTGGATAGTCGGAGCGAGCGAGACGTATCGAGGAGAACGGCTGCTTTGCGAGAGAGGGAGCGAGAGGGAGTCTATAGCGGATTAATGAGAGCGAGAGGAGAGCACGTGACAGAGAGGAGAGATATCTTCTGCCTTAGACAAGTAAAGAGAAAAGTAGATAGAAGAGTATGAATCGATGGCTGCCGTGGGGCGAGCGAGTCGCGGAGGGAGCTCGGATAAGAGCGTGAGATGCGGAGCTTACTCTAGAGCGAGAGAGAGATTCAAAGATATACTGTACATAGATGGGAGAAGAGACTGAGAAAACAAAGTGGCGAAATAAGCCACAAAACACCTAGAGAAACAGGCAGACAGACAGAACAGTACAAATTGACCATCTAACAACCAGGTAAAAAAAAACAACAGCTTTTGAAATCCATGACACAGAACAGTCTCTATGAGGATGCTGGATACGGAAGATGGAATTTACTCTGCTGGGGATTTTACTGTCAGTTTTCATAAAAATCAGTATCCTTGATTTCTTCTTCTTCTCGATAGGGGGGGGGGATCAGACAGTGTTCTGTCAATTATGAGCGCAGATGCGTCAATGCTGCTGTTATGCGCCTAACTAAGAATGTTGGCCCCAGCAAGTCCGACTTAGGGTAGAAGGATATTTTTGAAAAGTGTTTATTGGAAGGAGAAAAGGCAGGAGATGGACCGTCTAGGCAGAATAAATAGCAGATGACAGTAAGCAAGAGAAAAGGGGCAGAAATCAAAGAGAGTGACAGATTAGAGGAAGTTACAAGCCACAGAACTTCCATAAGGTTGTATAACTATTTATACAATGCTAGCCTGATTATACCCACGTGGGGTGGGGGGTATCCTTGATTGTGATTAGTACAAAACTTCAAAAAGAGAGATCTATTATTTTAAAGGATTATTGTATAACGAAAGATAAGTATTAACAAAAAGCGTGATAAAAAGTAATAAAAACAATTGATCAGCGCATGAACGTTTCTCTTAATTAAGTTCATACTTTGGCGGTGCCATAGACCGATGAGGTTTAACCGAGCGTGGTCACGCTGAAAGCTATCTGTATTAATAATAAAAAATCGGGACTTTACTGGTTTTCGTACTGACTCCGGGCATTGCCTCATTATTGTTCCCACCATATTTGTATTTACACATGTCCAATCTGTGTCTCATTCAGACCAAGAGGAACGTATTAAAAACTTCTCCATTTTCGTTCGCGCAATGAACGTTTCTCTTCTGTGTATAACACACACAAAACCAAGGACGAAAGCCTCTCTAACTAAATGGAAATAGAGCAGTGTCAGGTGGAAAAATACACATTGACACGTCAAAGACTGCTTTGATCGAGTAACGTATGGTTCTTGCTGTCTTGTTGTTTCTGTAGTAGTAGTAGTAGTATAGTAGTAGTAGTAGTATAGTAGTAGTAGTATTGTAGTAGTAGTAGTAGTAGTAGTAGTTTTTTGTAGTATTTGTAGTAGTATTAGTAGTAGTAGTAGTAGTAGTAGTATTAGTTTGTAGTAGTAGTATAGTAGTGTAGTAGTAGTGTAGTAGTAGTATTAGTATATACATGTAGTAGTAGTACATGTATTATTATTATATCTTATTATTATTATTATTTTAGTAGTAGTAGTAGTAGTAGTATTAGTGTAGGTTTTGGTGGTTGTGGTGGCGATGTGGTAGTATCAGTAAGTAGTAAAAGTGGGTAATGGTATAGAAGAAGTCAATTGTGGTAGGACGCATAATTTAAATTTTTTAAATTTTGTTGTTGTTTTTTGTTGCTGTTCTTATTGCTGACGTTTGATGTCTCTGCTACCATGAGTTGCAATATATTTACGTTTGTTGTTTCTGCTTGACGATTTTTGTGTCTTAATGTTGGTTTATAGCATTATTTATATGTTGGCCTGCTTAGAAACCAGGACAGACATGGAATGCTAGTGCCCCAGCCTAAATTCTTATCCTTGTAAATAAAGTTTTATTTTGAAGTTTGAAGTTTGGTTATCATGAACAATATCTAGGACAGCAACAAGAAAAATAATGTCACATGATTTAACTGAAACACTAAATTCTCCTCTCCATCCT
>JAGGCT020004036.1:1081367-1106842 GCA_017654935.2 Phymorhynchus buccinoides
GTTTTTATGTTGTGTGAGAGAGATTTGCAATGTGACTGTCCAGTTGATGTCAACTGACAACTGAAAAAGTGGGGCTCGGGGGGATGTTCTCATTGGGCTGATTGCCACGACTGCTTTACAGAAATGCGCAGCGCCAGTTCTGTACGACGGGCGTTGGAAAATTCATACGACGGAATCGTCATGCGACGTGGCCTCAGCTCGTGGGGACACCGGGGGTCTTTTGATAAATAGTTCCTCCACCTTCTGGAAGTTATGTGCTTCTAACTTCCTCTAAAATCTGTCACTCTCTTTGACTCTGCCTGTACCCTTTGCTTGCTGTCATCTACTATCTTTCAGGCCCATTCTCCTGCCTTTTCAAGAAACACTTCAAAACGATTTCCTCCAGCCGGACGCGGACAGCCGGCCAATATTTTCTACCTAGGCACATAACGGCTGATGGCGCATCTGCTCTCTAATGACAAGAAAACTCCTGAGTGATCAAAGAAGGAAAAGACCACATCAGACTCAGGTATTATGCTACGATCATGTTGGTCCAACTCGGTCGCATAGTTGAGGCGAACATTATCTAGCACTACGTAGCATTCTGTGTGTGTCATTTGAACACTGTTAAAGTGCTAGGAACTTCAAATTCTTCAAATGTAAAACCTCAGTTTTGTTTCAGAATCCTCTTGACCTTTAGATGTTACGGACAGGTTGCTGTGATGTGTGTGCTAACTGTTATACAAACTTCTCTCCGATGTATCGTGTTATTAATCGACCCATTGCGAATATAATTGAAATTGTATGACAACGCGGAGACACTTTAACGCAGGATATATGAGAGAGTAAGGAAAGAGAGAGAAAGAATGAATGAAATGCGATGTTTATTCAATAAGGCCATTGTCCCATCTGAAGGGAGCATAATACTACACAAACAGATTCAATATACAACAAGGAAAATACCATTAATTCAATTCCAATAAAACAATCAGTTGTCCATTAAAAACAAGTTTAAGAAATGATTTGTTTCTTTGCAACATGTGCAGCAGATTAAGATAAATACTGTACATACTCGTCATGATGTTATTTACAGTTATAAGCAGAAGACGCACAGTTTTTTAATACAAATACTGCATCGTGATTAATCAACAGTTTTTCCACAGAACCACAGCAAAAATCAACAGTTTATGTCATGCACTGACGTCGTTTTTGAAGGCTAAAACACATATAAGACAAACTCTTTTGCATAATCGTATAATTTTTTATGACACAGACGATACTAACCAAAACATACTTGTTTGCTATGATATCTACTTTGTGTGAATTTAAAATCTTAAATCAACTAATCGTAGAAACCAACACAAACAAATGTACTTCAGTTTCACCATCTGTTTTGCAGAGTGGACAGATCAGGTTTACCTCATTAATGAATATCTTGTGCTATGTACCGCTAAATCTGACACACCCCAAATCTAAACGTAGTGAATACAGCCTTCACCATTCCTATTATGTATTAAAACGACGTATATGGTTCAGTTAAGTTCGACATGTCACATCTTATCAAAGCAAAATCGTTCACTTGTATTTATGTAATCATCCCAGTTTGCCATCTGATATCAAATAAGTCTCTGCAATCAAAACTATTTACAAAAGACTGAAGCAACCAACACCTTGATTTTCCCACACATAAGCGAAACATTTATACACAGTAACTTCAAATAAATTATGTGTTACAGTTTCTTTTACCTTTACTCGTCAAGTGCTACAAACGTGTTATAGCTTTTCGTGCGTAATCTATGTTGAATTCCCATATGGATTAATCTTAACAGTACTTTATGGCATCTAACGCGTTAATTGTAAGTGGGAATCCTACCAGGCTCACATAAACTAAATCATTGGGTGTCTTAACGCTAACTGCAATATATATTTCCAATGATGTAAATGCAGTTTTTCAACAACAGCCGAAGTTATATCATTTCCTATTTTCGCTCTTAAAGGTGGACCCTGACGGATGGCGTTTTTGCAGGAGAAGTCGAGATCACCAGAAAGACAGCCTTTTCAAGATCAGGAAACACTCACTTTGCTCTGGTTCCTAGAAAATCGTCCAAAACGGCGATTCCTCCTGGCGGAGATGCTGGAGAGAGTAGCCATTTGGATGGGGTGGGTAGAGACATTCATTGTAGTTTTGTAGGGCAGTAAACAAAAACGGAGCTATTTTCCTTTGTTGGAGCGAAAACTCCTTTAGATAAACTGTATGAAAAAAAGGCTTGTATGCGAACTTCGTGCAAATGATTGGGGCATTAGAAAAGACTGAGGACGCACACGCCTTTCTTCTTTGGGTGAAATAATTTGACTTAGGACCAGCACCAGAAAAACCGAGTTTTGTAGAACAATATATGCCACGACATTTGCGAGCCGACGCCACCAAAATGAGTCGTGTCGTCCTAGCACATTTACCCCCTAGGACAAGTTTAGGTTAGACGGGTGTCACATAATCAATTATCAGAATTTTGACCTATTATTGAACAACTGGTTCTTTCTCTACCCCACACAGAAGTATTGAAGTGTAAAAGAATAATCCTTTCTGACCGTAAAAGGTGTTTAAAAAAAAAAGCAGAAACAATTCGTGTTTTACACATTTGAAAACTTTCTCGTTGCATTTTCTCAGTCGCCGATTCCCTGAGATACGACTTCAAATCTTCATAACTGCGCAACCAATGTCTGATTTACAAAATGTTTGGTTTGAGGAAAGCGCTTCAATGCAAAAAGAATGATTTGTTAATAACTCAAATGTGACCCCAGGCGGACAGTTAGACTCATTTGTGGTGATGGGTCAATAGCGCTTAGGGCATAAAGGTGAAGCACTAATATATACATTTTCTTAAAAAAATAATTTGTAACAATGTACAACTTTCTTTAATTTTCATAAAAACAATCAATCATTTTTCTCTGGCAGCAAAGTAACAGACTACAATATTGCTTTTGCTCATGTAACCTTTAACTGTAGATTTGATAAAGCTCTTGATAAACTATTCAACTGAGATTATAGACTTCTAGCAGTTTCAGACAATAAAATAATGTCATCAACAAACGAAGGTATAAAGAGTTATATCAAACCGTTATCTAAAGCTTGACGACCATTTTAAATTATTTATAAAGCAATTTCGTTACAAATAAAGGCAATAATACAGGACAACAAATATCGCCTTGTTTGACTCCCTTAGTGCCCATAATATAATCAGTAAAGACATTCCCACCCTTTAGCCTTACAAGTTTCATACATTCGTCTAATGCACTTGTGAAGCTTACTTTTTATCCCATTTTAATACAAACAACATAATTGGCCACAAACGTTTTCTAGACACAGAATCGAAAGCGTTCTCAAAATCAATGAAAACCACATACAGAAGAAAGAGAGAGAGAAAATGCAGAAAGTAAGGAAGAGGAGAGAGAGAGAGAGAGAGAAGAGGAAAAAGAATGCTCTGACGAGACGAGGAGAGAGAGAGAGAGAGGGAGGAAAGAGAGAGAGAGAGATGTGTGATTGTATGTGTGTGTGCTTGTGTTCCCATCTGTCTGTGTGGTTGTCTCTCGTGTTTGTGCTTGTATTTGTCGTGTGTCTGTGTGGTCTCTAGTTGTGTGAGGAGCGTGTTTGTATTGATCTGTGAGTGAGTTTGTGTGTATGTGTCCCGTGATGCGTGCCGTGGTATGTGCGCAAGTGCGTGCATGTTGTGTGTGTGTGTGTGTGGGTTGGTTGTGTGTGCGTGGCGTGTGCTGTGCGTGCGCACGCATTCTTTCGTGTATATGTGTATTGCGTGCGTTTGTGTATGTGTCGTGAGTGCGTGCATGTGTGTGTGTGTGTGCGCGGCCGTCTCGTGTATATGGCGTGTGTAAACGCTTGTGCGCTCTAAAGCATAGGAGATCAATACCATGACTAAAAAATATAATGTGCACACAAATGCAAAAACACACACACACACAACACACAACAGACACACACACACACACACACAAAGGCATACACACACACACAGATACACATACAAACACACACAATACACACACACGCGCGCGCACACAAAAACACACACACACACACACAATACACACACACACACACACACACACACCCGCGCGGCGCGCGTACACACATACTTAATTCAGACTCATGACCATTTTAGAGGAACAATGGTCTTCTCTTCTCTCTCTCTCTCACTCTCCTATTCTCGCTCTACCTCTCTCTCCTCTCTCTCTCATCTATCTCTCTCTCTCTCTCTCTCTATCGTAGTTATAGCATAAATATGTTATGGAATGCATGTGGAATTCAATAGCGTTTGTGTGTGTGTGTGGTGTGTGTGTGTGTGTGTGTGTGTGTGTGTGGTGTGTGTTTTGTGTGTTGTGTGTGTATGTATGTATATATGTGCGTGTGCGTGTGTGTGTGCGCGGGCGCGCGTGTGTGGGTTGTCTGCGTGTGTGTATGTCGAACGTGTGCGTTGCATGCGTGCGCAGGTGCAGTATATTTAAAAAATATAATCATGGTAATGTGTGCATACATTAGATGGTAGTGTGTGTGTGTGTGGTTTGTTGTGCGTTTGCGTGCGTGGTGTGTGCGCGTGTGCGTGTGCGTGCGGTGCGTGCGTGTGCGCGTGCGTGTGTGTGTGTTTGTCTGTGTGTCTGTGTCGCTGTGTATGTGTGTGTCTGTATTTGTGTTCAACTGTTCCCTGTAGTATGGCTTCGATGGTTTAATTCGCACAAGCTGTTTTCGTACTAACGATTTACAATATTGTATAGAAACCATTGTTGTGCTGCTGCTTGCTTTCAATTGATGGAAGCTCGATTCGTTAGTAACGATTAGGCATTTTAGTTATGTTCCTTACATGTTAGAAGACATTCAACCATACGACGATCCTTTGATACACTTAAAGCAGAATAAAATTTGAAAAAGAAGTGACCAAAATAGCGAAGAGCACAATTTCTACAATACCTTGCATCAAGTGAAAACAAACTTCAACTTCAACTTGATTGTGGGTTAGTCTTAATCAACTGCACCGACATCTCTCAAATCAACACTAACATCTGTTCGTGTTACAAAACATAGAACGAACATGAGTACGCCCTTATCAGACAATAAGACAATAACAGTGGATGTCTTCTTTTACAACATGAATGACACTTTTACTAACAAGCATCAGAATTCCACTCACGAAAACGACTGCATCACGGTTGATTTCAGTAAGATGCCATTCATACCTTGGGACAATCCGGACAACATTGTCAGTGCAGAAACAGAAGCGATTGTCCGACAAATTAAAAACAACCTGTTGGTGTTATTGTTTCTGATTGGCGGACCAGCTAACGTCATCAACATGGCTGTGTTCTACAAACATGGCCTGAGGGATCGTGTCAACCTGTGTCTGTTCGCTTTGTCTCTGGCTGACGAGTTACACATGTTGAATTCAGTAATCCACTATGGGGAACAAGTGTACATCCAGTTTACCACCCAAAGAAACATTTGGGCCTATCTCGACATTCCTAGTTAACTTAAATCTTGTTTGTTCTGTTGGAATTTTATAATATATCCAGCGTATTATCTGCAATTATCGCATTAGAGAGATGCATGTGCGTTTGTAGCCCTGTTAAACATCAGAGTATGGTAAGCACAAAGACTGTCGCTATATTTATTATACTGATGACCATTGTACTAATGTGTCTTTTCTTTCTTGCATCTTTTCGCTTTCGTATTGGTTGTATTTATGATACTGGCACTGGCCTAACAGTAAAAACTGGCATTGAAGGTGACTTTTACAGACGTCACAAAAAGCTCATCGATTCTATAGAAAGCATCACTTTTGGCGTTGGCCTTCCTGGTATTATCATGCTGGTCGTCGTCATAGCAACAGCGTTGACCATTGTTAAACTTCGGCAAATCGTGAAATGGCGGAGACAAACCTCCTCTTCTATTTCAACTCAAGAACTGGCTTTAACAAAAACTCTTGTAGTTAACTCTGTTTTCTTCATTGTCTGCATTTTGCCGCATGCCCTGTTCCGTTTCAGCTTAGTGGATCCAGAAATGAACAGCGGACGTCGTCATCACAACATGTCCTTGACGGGTTTTTGGATAGGGGACCTATTCTCCTACATCAACGCTACTGTCAATTTCTTCGTGTATTTTTTCATGGGATCACGTTTCAGGGAAACGGTTAGGACGATTTTGGGCAGGAAAAGACGTCTTGGAAAATAACAAATTTGTAACCATGGAACTTTATTGCCGATATTAAATTATGTCAGATGAATTTTATCAAAGGAAAAAGGACACAATAATTCGTTGCTCTGTCTCTGTGTCTATATCTCTGTCTCTGTCTGTCTCTGCCTATTGCATATTTCATTATCTGTCCTGTCTGTCTATATCTCTGTCTCTGTCTGTCTTCGTCTGTCTGTGTGTCTGACTGTGTGTGTCTCTCTCTCTCTATGATTCCCCGGGGTCATATCTCCTGATATGTTATATACTTATGCCGATGTTAGTATGCATTTATTTCATTTTATTAATTTCATTCTATTTGTTAACTATTCGCCTACAATGTGCCTAATTATGTTAGAAATATTGTCCTCAATGTAATGCAAATTGTTGCCTCTTACATACCCTATATGATGAATGTATACATATTGCCCTGTTATATAATGTGTGTTTCATTTATATACCTGCGCGCAAGTGTGTAAGTATGGTTGCATGCTTGTATGCAATCGCAAGTATTAAAAATGATGTAACTTTTATAAACCCATATTTCAACCAATCTATGTTTCCATAATATCAACTGCTTTGCTACCTTTGTATTCAGCTCTGTGTATGTATAATAGTATGCCTTGCCATGTATGTCTTTTGTGTTAAGTATGTATCAAGGACAGATTGGAAGAACAGGCGTTGTCTAAAATCTATATCCTTGGAAAATAAGTTTAAGTTTTCAAGTTTTCAAGTCTCTCTCGCTCTCTCTCTCTCTATCTTCTCCCTCTCTATCTTCTCTCTCTCTCGCTCTCTCTCTCTCTCTCTCTCTCTCTCTCCTCTCTCTCTCTCTCTCTCGTGTTATATCGTAGGCTATAAGAAAACAGAAATAATTCAAGGCTTAACGTATTTAATAAATTCAGCTTTTTTCGAGGACGGTGTTTGGGTGGTTGTTATGAATAATGCCCACTCGCCATTCTTGAAGTGATGTGACACCCCTTCCAAGATTTCCTCCTTAAATTGAATTCTTATTTTATGTAGATATCATTCAGATCTGCTACATAATATTCCATTAACGCAGTCGTTAACAGTACATATAACATTGCCGATTTTTCTTCAACGAAAAATCCTGTGCCAAGCGGCACAATTGTGACCATGCTCTACAGTGGTAGGTGGTAGTGTCTCTATTGTTTGTGGCTCAAGCCACAAACCTATAACGCACTTTGTCTGTCTGTGGTCGGTCTGTCGGTCGGTCGGTCTGTCCAAATTTCGTCCGCACATTTTGAACAAAATTGTCGCCACTTCAAATCAGAGAGAGAGAGCGCGAGCGAAAATGGAGTTTTACGTCCTCTTGGTCTGAATCAGACACATATGGGACATTTGTAAATACAAATTATGGTGGGAACAATACTGGAGGCAATGCCCGGAGGCAGTACGAAACCAGTAAAGTCCCGATTTTTGTAAATATTAATACAGATAGCTGTAGCGGTGACCACGCGCCTCGGTTAAACCTCATCAGCTATGGCACCGCCACAAGTGTATCTCAAGTGTATAACAAATCGAGGCTGCACTTCAAATTGATGGCTGCTCTTTAAAATGATGTATTTTAAAAGCGTACAAAATAATAAACATACGTAATACAGACAATACAACAGACACGACGAGTAATGCGGTGCTTCTTTCAATGAGTATAAGTAGGATACATAGTTTTTTTTAAATGTTTTCCAAAGATATATAAAAGTTACGAAATGGTGCAGAGATAACATTCTGGTTTACAAATTAAAATTATTGAAAAAGCCAGGGGATGGGACTCATGATTGGAGTGGTAAAAATAGCCCCGTTCGTGCAACAACACTCCGTGTGATTCCGCGCTTTTTTTGTTTGTGGCACAAAGCCACAAACCAATAACTCACTTTGTCTGTCTGTCTGTAGGTCCAAAATTGTCGCACTTCAAATCGAGGCTGCACTTCAAATTGAGGCTTGCTCTTTAAAATGATGTATTCGTTTTCAAATTGTCGCACGCCACAAAACGATTGCGAATCCGCGCTTGTTTCTTCTCGCTTTTCACAAGACCAGAAGATCGAAACTCCAAGTTTGTTTCACCTCAGAAAAAGGCAACTGAGGATTTATACCGAACATTATCTGCCCCTGTCTCTTGACCCGAGATGCGAATGCCCCCTACTTAAGATTATCACCCTTGCCTCTCAGGAACTAGTAGTAAGATATATATTGCCGCAGAAAAAGTATCTGCTCCTGACTCGTCACAAGGTGGCATAGGCAGTTCAGGCCATAAAAATTATCGCCCTTCGTGTCGGCAAGGAGAGTGTTTCTCAATAGGGATTGAAGCATCTTTGTACCCAAAGCTTTGCGGTGGTCTGTTTTTAATAATAATAATAATATAATAATGACTAAACATTTACAGAGCGCATTTTCTCTTGAGCGCATGGCGCTTCACAATATTAAAAAATTATATATAATCAGAAATAAGCTACTGCCAATATTACTTATCACAAAAATGCACACTGGCCACAACACGCACACACACACACAGCACATGGTCCGCCCCCCCACACACCTACACAACACACACGCGCGCGCACACACCACACACAATGTGGGAAATAATTGTAAGGCAGGAAACAGGACCCCGGCAGACAATCAGAGGTATTGCGGAAGAGGTGAGTTTAAGAGCGGTTTTGAAAGGATTGAAAGATTTAGCAGAACGACGTCATATGGTAGGGTGTCCAGACAGAAGAAGCCGCTGACAGAAAATGAACGTTCACCATCCGTATTAGTTGTTTGACGAGGAATAGACATGATAAAGTTTGTCAGAAGAGGACGGAAGTGACATGGAGGGTGAGAAGGTGAACGAGATCAGAGAGGTCAGGCAGACCAGATTGAGTGCCCTTGTTTTACTACCGAAACGAACACTATGTTTTGCAGACGGAAGGAGCTGGTTGGTGTCTTTGGGGGTTCACTGCCAACCGCCACTATCTGAATATGAGTAGGCCTTGAGCAGGAATGTATAGGAACAGTCTGTATCTATAATCAAGTTTTAGCACGTGTCAGGAATTAAATGTTTCCCCTTGGCCTGAAGAATAGTTGGCGGGGAGTCAAAGCTATTTTAACTTTTCTCTGGCTTGTACAAACGTGTCATCATATCCGGCCAAAAGAGCGTGCCATATTATGGGAGGACCGCCATCTTAGTCGTAACTTGTTTCAAAAAATGCCGTTTTAACACACACATCTGACTAAGATGGCGACATTCGTGGAAGGTCAGATGCGCAGCAGGTGGGGGAGCCATTGAAGAAGAAAAATAATAAAAGGATCGTAGCATATATAGGCATACAAGAGCCCACATCTCCACAAGGATTTGTCAAAACGATAAATTAATTTATAATTTAGAATCCACTATGCAGCCAGTGTGAGAAAGAGCGTCGGAGAAATGTATTTGTGTTATTTTCAATGGTGAAAATATTGATATCATTTTGTTGATTCACGTCGAAATCTGAAAATTTATTGATAAAAGTGTAGGTTAGCATATTCCAATATTTAGACTTAAGGGGAGAAACTTGGTGACATACAGAGGAAGACGGGTTGCTTTTTCGGTCAATAAGTTATCTTCTACTAAGGACGGAAGCATGGTTTTGCCAAACATTTGCTCTTTGGAATATGAACAGTGCGAAAATATTTACAGCATTGTACCAGAATTATACATCAAGTAGCGTTAAAAATAGGGACTTTCCTGGAGTTGATTGCCTCGGGCACTGCCTCCGGGATTCGTTCCCACCATCTTTGTCATCTACTAATGTCCCATATGGTCGTTTCAGGGATTGGAGGACGTTAAACCGGATTTATCGAATAGCTTAGATTTTGACAGGAAACAATAATCAATCAAAATCTGGTAATTAGAGCAATGATTAGATGACCTTAGTGGAAGTTCTGTGGGGCGTATAGCTTCTTCTAATCTGGCGGGCACTTTGACTCTGCTTTTCCTTTGCTTATTGTAATTCTAATCTGTTTGCTATTTCTGTCCTATTTAGGCTTGACTATTGACAACTACTGTTCTGTCTATATGGCTGTCCTCATATCTAATCCACAAACTTAAAAAAGCAAGAAGCAAACTGATTTTCAAAACTAAAGACAAATTGCCACACTCTTCATTGGTTTTCCTCATGTTCTGCTCGCATCAATGCAATGCCATGCGCCTCACTTCAACTTTGTCAAAGGCACTGCCACTCAGTATCTTGCTGATATAATTCAAACTTACCTGACACGGCCAACTCGATCGTCTTAAGATTCACGCCTGCTGTCTACTCCTCGCGTTATAAACAAAAATCCGTGGGGGAGAATCCTCTTTTTTTCACACTCTGCTCCTTCAGTAGGAATGGCCTACCCCACAACAGTGTTCGTCATTCTGCTCAGATCAGTCTTCCAAGACTTCTTGGAAAATTCACACCTTGGATGCTTAGATGCACTACCCGCTCACACCTACTGTTTAATCCACGGCTTCTGTTTAGAAACATGGTCCTGTGGTCATGGGTGCGCTTGGGCAATCACACGCGGCGCCTAGTGTGTATTGGGCTACACAGCCAATCGTTTGGGGAAGTTTGTCTGGTTATGCATTTCTGCACCGGGTTGATGCTCTGGGAAGCACTCGTGACTAAAGGGCATGAATCATGGATATGTGTGCTTGCGTGCAGGATAAAGCGATAGTTGTGGTTGGTGTTAGTTGTTGGTGCTGTGAGTGACGTGCGTGATACACGCGCTCGTGCGTGTGTGTGGCGCGCGGCGTCGTGTGTGAGTGTGTGCGTGCGTGTGAAAGAGGTTGTGTGTGTGTGAGAGAGAGAGAGGAGGCCTGTGTAGGCGAGTCTTGTGCCGCGCACGTGGTGTGTGTGTGTGTGTGTGTGTGTGTGTGTCGGGTGTGTGTGTGTGTGTGTGTGTGTGTGTGTGTGTGTGTATGTGAATGTAAAACGTACCCAGCATGAATGTCGAGTTTATATATTATTGTGAAATTGCTCTAACAAGAACAGTATCGAATCGAACCAATGACGAACTGTATGCAGTTACCAATTAAAGATAATGCAATAGTACAAGCTGTAAAGGGTTTATAAAGCGAACTCAGCACAATATAAATTTAAAAAAAAAACCGCTTACCTACTTAACATAATTAATGGAAAATGCCCCCCACCACATTCCACATACGCAATGAGCAAAATTAACACACAGATTCAATGTACCACAAGGACAACATCATACAGTTAATAGCAGACGCACATTATTTCAATACAAATAACTGGGCCATGGATGGTTAATCACCAAGCTATTTTCACAAAATCACAAATACAAATCCGCACGTTTCGTCATTCACTGACAGTCCTCATTTGAAGGCTAAATTAAAAATAAATATAGACAAATCATTTTCACAATCATTTAATATGTGGACGACCCAATGATGCTAATCAAAACATACTTTATTTACTTACTTATACTGATATTAAATTTAACTATAAATCAACTAAACCAGAACAACAAAATACCAGAGTCTATTTTTCCCCCCCCCAGTTTTCAACATATATTTGGTGAGTGGACAATAATACATGAGTCTAATTAATGAATATCTTGTGCTAATTACTCCTAAATCTGGACACACCAAATCTAAATAACTAAATACAGCCTTCAAATTCCTACTTATGTTAACAAAGTATATGGTTCAATTAAGTTAGACATTTGGAATTATTTACTATAAAAAAAGACGTCCACTTGTATCTATGTCATCATCCCAGTCTTGCCATCTGATATCAATACGATCTGTCTAAACTCTTTTACCCAAAAGACCTGAAACGCAAACCGCGCCTTGATTGCCTACACATAGCGGAAAACCATAATTTGTGCAGAGTATGCCTTGAATATTAACTTGTGACCCAGTTTCTTGTACCTTCTATATAAAGTGCTTATGATGCATTCTATGATTTTCGTAGTAGTCTTTGTCTATGTGGTGGCTTAATCTTAACCAGTACGTATGTCTCTAACCGGCGTTACTTGTAACAGGAAATATATAATGCCTCTACTATAAAAACACAATCATTGGGCGTATAGTTCTTTGTCTATGTTGTGGATTAATCGTAAACCATATTGTATCATATTACACAGGCGTTACTTGTAACAGGACATTATATATGCTCACTATAAACACAATCATTGGTGGTAGTCTTTGTCTATGTTGTTCGGATTATCGTAAAACCATATTGTATGCATCTAAACAGGCGTTACTTGTAAAAGGAAATATTATCATGCTCACTATAAACACCAATCATGGTGGTAGTCTTTGTCTATGTGTGGATTAATCTAACCATATTGTAGCATCTAACACAGCGTTACTTGTAACAGGACATTATATCATGCTCACAACTAAACACAATTCATTGGTGGTAGTCTTTGTCTATGTTGTGGATTAATCTAAACCTATTGTATGCATTAACACAGGCGCGTTACTTGAAAAAGGAAAATATTCATGCTCACAATAAACACAATCATTGGTGGTAGTCTTTGTCTATGTTGTGGATTAATTCTTAAACCATATTGTATGCATCTAACACAGGCGTTGACTAGGCTAACAGAAATATATCATGCTCACAATAAACCAATCTTGGGTGGTATAGTCTTTTGTCTATGTTGCGGATTAATCTTAACCATATGTAGGACATCTAACACAGGCGTTACTTGTAACAGGAATATAATCATGCTCCACAATAAACACAATTCATTGGGGTAGTCTTTGTCTATGTTTCTGGATTTAATCTTAACTATTGTATGCATCTACCCAGGCCGGTACTTGTTAACAGAAATATATCATGTAAGAATAAAAACAATCATGTGGCGGTTGTCTTTGAGACTATGTTGTGGCAATAATCTTAACCTATTGTCATGCATCTAACACAGGCGTTACTTGTAACAGGAAATATATCATGAGTCACAATAAAACACCAAACATTGGTGGTAGTCTTTGTCTATGGTGTGGATCTAATCGTAACCAGTATGTATGCAGTAACTACAGGCGTTACTTGTAATAGGAAATATATCATGCTCACAATAACACAATCATTGGGTGTTCTTATACTAGATGGCAAGTGATCTTTTCAAGGCATTTTAAATGCAGTTTTCAAAACAGACGAAGGTTGTATCAGTCCTTATATGTTCAGCCCCATAAAGAAACACTGTTTACTGACTAACAATCTTCAGAAATGCATTACGTATCGTGTTGTGAATAATGTGCAACTTATTTAAGATGTCCAAATGTTTTCTAGCTCGATTTTACCAAATCGTAACATGCAAAAGCAAAAACTGATTTTTTGTATGAAAAAAATATAGCAAAAGAATTTGTAAGAATTGACCAACGTTATTCATTTTTCATAAAATCATTTTTTTTTTTCCCCTCCTCTGGCAGATAAGTACCGCCTTTTCGGAAAGACTGCAATATTGCTTGAGCTCAATATTAACTTTAACTATCAATTTGAACTATCTAGTACTAGCTCTTGATAAACGAACTAATAACTCAGATTGTCTAGCACCTATAGCCGTTTCAAGCAATAAAAATAAATGTCACAAGCAAACACAGTGTAACAGAACGTCTATCAACCCATTACCGTGAAAACCATTCTGAACTTATTCTAAGCAGTTTCGTTAACAAAACAAATAAAATAATGCATAAAGGACTACAACTAGCCATACCTGTATGACTCCCTTAGGTGCATACAAATAAGGAGTAAAAGACATCCCAACTCTAAACTTTAGCCTTACTCAGTTGCTATTCATGATTCTAAGCATTTGTGAAGGTTAACGTTGATCCAAATGTTAACAGAATTTGGCCACAAGTTTCTGATACAGAATCGAAAGCTTTTTTCCAAAAACCAAGAAAGACACATACAGAAAGAAGAGAGACGGAGAAACAGAAGAAAGAACGAAAGAGGAGACAGAGAGAACTGTTTCACGGAATTTTTAATGATTAGGCCAAAGGCCCTTATCACTGGAGTGGTAACAAAGCTTTTATCATGCAGAAGAAACAGAACTTAAGTTAAGGCTAGACATAATGAGGACATTATTCAACATACACATTTATATTTTCTCAGAAGATAGAGAAGAAGTGCAACAAGACAATATAAATACATGAATGAATCAATAAAACACACAAGGAGGAGGAGGAGGAGGTGGAGGAGGAGGAGGAGGAGGAAGAGAGAGAGAGAGAGAGAGAGAGATTGACGGAGAGAGAGAGAGAGAGAGAGAGAGAGAAGAGGAGAGCGTGTCTGTACTGTCTGTCTGTCTGTTGTTCCTGTCGTATGTGTCTGTATTTTATGTGTGTTGTGTGTCTCTAGAGTGTGTGTTTGTATTTGTTGGAGTGTATTGCACGGCCCATATATGTGTGTGTGTGTGTGTGTGTGTGTGTGTGCTGTGTGTGTGTGTGTAGTGTGTTGTAGGTGTGTGTGGTGTGTGTGTGTGTGTGGTGTGTTTCGTGTACAGTACGTGTCGCATTAAACAATATACCGATCAATGCCATTCATAAAACATATGTGCACAAAAGCCCCAAGATGCACACAGATGCACTAACCACACACACACACACCACACACACAAAAACACACACACACACACACCACAACACACATCAACACACACCCAACACACACGCACACTCCTCCCTTGTCTCTCTCCCTCCCCCGCTCTCTCGTAGTTCTCGCCATAAAATAATAATTACGGAAATTGGATGCATATAAATGGGAAGCTTGTGTGTGTCTGGGGCGCGCGCGGCTCTGTGTGTATAGTGGTGGTGTGTGTGTTGTGGGTGGTGTGTGTGTGTGGTGTGTGGTGTTGGTGTGTGTGTGTGTGTGGTGTGTGTGTGCATGCGTGATGTGTGTGTGCGTGTGTGCATCATGCAGCAGGATGCATGTGTGTTCCCTCCCCGATTATTCACATTAAAATGTCTTTGATGGTTTAATTAAGTGTGTGTGTGTGTGTGTGTGTGTGTGTGTGTGTGGCGGGGTGTGTGGGGTTTTTTGGGTTTGTGTGTCGTGTGTGTGTGTGTGTGATGTGTGGGTTCAATTACTCCCTTTAAAATGTATATGATGGCTTAATTACGTATGTGTGATAGTGTGTGTGGTGGTGTGTGTGCTGTGTGTGAGGGCGTGCGTGTGCGTGTGTGCACCGTGGTCTTTTGTGTGGTGTGCGTGCGTGCGAGCGTGTGTGTGTGTGTGTGTTTGTGAGTAAGTTTGTGTGTGTGTGTGTGGTGTGTGTGTGTGTTTGCGTGTATGTGCGTGTGTGTGTGTGTGTGTATGTGTGTGTCGTTTGTGTGTTGTGTGTGGTGGTGTGTGGTGGTGGTGTGTGTGTGTGTCTGTGGTCTGTGTGTGTGTGTTTGTGTGTGTGTTTGGTGGTGTGTATGTGTGTGGTGTGTGTGTGTGTGTGGGTGTGTGGGTGTATGAGTGGCTTGTTTGTGAGTGTTTTGTGTGTTTGTGTGTGTGTGTCGTGTGTGCTGTCGTAGTGTGTGTGTGTTGTGTGTGATGTTGGGTATTGTGTGTGTGCGTGAGTGTGTTTGTGGGTGTGTTGTGTGGTGTGTGTCGTCGTTGTGTGTGTGTGCATGTGTGCGTGCGTGTGCGTGCGTGCGCGTGTGCGTGCGGGTGATATGTGGTTTGTTGTGTGTGTGTATGTGTGTGTGTGTGTGTGTGTCGTGTGTGTTCGACGTCCCCTGTAGGTGGCTATAAGAGTTAATTTACTACGAGCTGTTTGTATATATAACGATTTGCAATATTGCCAAAAAACTAAACAAAACAAAAAACACGTTTGTGTTGCTGTTTGGTTTCGATTGATGTTTTTTTCATAAGCAACGATAGGCACTTTACAAGCATGTCTGATTAAAAAGAATGCAACCGACTAAGCTGGGAGATAAAAGAAAAGTGAATAAATAATGCCTCATATATTTTGGGGGTTCTACAAGAAGATTCACTGCATGCAAAGATTGTTTCTTTGCTCCAAAATTTACAGTTTGAAGGTACCCCACTTTGAGAAAGTCCTTTTTGAGGTCTCAGAAACACTTTAACATTTCATGCAATTTTTAAATTTCTCTGGGAACTTGACAAACATGTTCATTCGCTTGTAGGCTCAAAAAGTCGGGAATACGGTCTTCCATTTCAATTTTTCAGGGCAAAAGACAGTAGATTTCGAGAATACATGAGAATTTGTGGAACAAATGAAATTATCTGCGAACAGTGGACTTTCCTAAAAATGGGTATTCTATGGAAACTGTATATTCTGGAGTTCTCAAGCCTCTGGAAAAAGAAACGGAGTGCAAACCGTTCATGCATTGAATTTCCTTCATAAACCTGAAAAAATCAGTATTAATAGCTTATCATTACACGTTTAGTAAAAGATGTTGGGATTCATGTGTGAGTCAAGCTATTGTTAAAGTTTCATAACATTTTAGGGTTACATTCATATGTACCGTCCTTTGATACACTTAAGCAGAACAAAATTTAAAAAAGACGCGACGAAAACATGGCGAAGCATGGAACAAATTCCCATGATGCCATTGCACGAAGTGAAAGCAAACTTCAATTGATTGGCTGGTAGTCCTAATCAAATTCCTGATTTGTTGTGATAGTACACATCTACACTAAAAAAGGTTCGTATTAGAAAATACAGAACGAACATGAGTACGCCCGTCTCAGATAATAGACCAACCGATTTTGAGAATGTAATTGTGCACCACCATGGATGACACTAATACCAGCCAGAATCAGAAATTCCACTAGCAAAAATGACTGCATCACAGTTGATTTCAGTAAGATGCATCATACCTATGGGACACAACCGGAAACATGTTCAGCGCAGAAACAGAAGCGATTGTCCGACAAATGAAAAACACCTGTTGGTGGTTTGTTTCTGATTGGTGGACCAGCTAACGTCATCAACAGGCGTTGTGTTCTTACACAATGGCTGAGGGAATTCGTGGTCAAAACCTGTGTATGTTCGCTCTGTCTATGGCTGACGAGTTACACCTGTGAATCAGTAATCCACCATGGGGAACAGGTACCAGTTTACCACCCAATAGAAACATTCGGTCCTGTCTCGACATTTCTATGTGAAACTTAAACCTTGTTTTTTATGTTGGAATTTTAATAATAATATCCAGAGGTATTATTTGCAATTATTGCTTTAGAGAGATGCGTGTGCGTTTTTACCCTGTTTCTAACAAATCGAGTATGGAAAGCACGAATGATGTGGCTATAATAATTATCCTGATGGACAATTGCACTGGAGTGTCTTTACTTTGTGATCCCTTCCGCTTTCGATTGGCTTTGTATTTCCTGATACTGGCACTGGCCTAACGGTAAATAACTGGCATGGAAGGTGAAATTTTACCGACGTCACAAAACGCTCATCAATTCTGTTGAAAGCATCAACTGTTGGAGTTGGCATGCCCAGTATTATCATGCTGGTCGTCGTCATAGCACCAATGTTGACCATTGTTAAACTTCGCAAATCGTGAAATGGCGGAGACAAACCACCTCTTCTATTCTACTCAAGAACTGGCTTTAACGAAAACTCTTGTAGTTGAACTCTGTTTTATTCATTTTCTGCATTTTGCCGCATTGCCGCATGTTACGTTTCAACTTATTGGATCAGAAATGAACAGTGGGACGGTCGGTCACACAATTATGTTCTTAACGGGTTTGTGGATAGGGACATGTTACTCCTACATCACGCTACTTTCAATTCTTCGTGTATTTCTTTCATGGGATAACGTTCATGGGAAACGGTTTAGGACGATTTTTGGCAGGAAATAAAGACGTCTTGGAAAAGAATAAGTTTTACCAGGAAATTATCGCCGATATGGAATCATATCAGATGTATTTTATGAAAGGAAAAGGCCACAATAATTCGTTGCTATGTCTCTGTGGATTCTATCTCTCTGTCTCTGTCTGCCTCCGCCTGTTTCTGTATCGTTCGATGGTCTGGTCTGTCTATGTCTGTTCTCTCGTCTCTCTTGTCTCACTCTGTCTCTCTCTCTCTCGCTCGCTCTCTCTCTCTCCTCTCTCTCTCTCTTACTTCTCCTCTCTCTCTCTCTCTCTCTTCTCCTCTCTTCTCTCTCTCTCTCTCTCTCTCTCTCTCTTCTTGTGTTATGGTAGCTATGAGAAAACAGAAATAAAGAGTCAAGGCTTTAAAACTTATTTAATAAATCCAGCTGTCTTCGAGGAAAGGACGTTTGTTGCGGTTGTTTTTAATTATGCCCATTCGTCATTCTTGAGTGAAGTGGAACTAATACGATCGCGTTAGTAGGAGCCAACCAGTAACACGAGAGCTGAGGCTACATAATAAAGATTTTCAACAGTAGTGCTGCAGCCAAAGGGATGTGTTGACCTTGGGGACCTTCAACATCAGGGTCTTCAAGATGCCTTTAGCCGAGAGAATGGTATCGCCCATGTAAATAAATTTTAAGCCAGCACGCCGGCAATAGCATCTGCCCCCTCTGATAACTGGAAGTCACTGGTCGGAAACGACTGACTGGGCCTAAATTATGTGTCAGCAAGGGGTTGAAAATAATGATTGCAACTGTTTGCAGAGTTTGCGGATGCAGGTGTATTTTGTATGTGCCAGATAAGACAGGCGACAACGACAGGAACAAGAACAGGACCAGGTAAAATGATTGAATTTACGGCAACGGACGACGACCGATCGACGATGAGGATCATGGTGATATGATGATGATGATGAAGATGATGTGAAGGTGAGACGAAGATGATGGTATGTGGTTGAGTTGTTGATGCATGATGGGCATTGGTGATGATATTGACGAAGACGAAAGACGATGAAGCGACGGACCACGACAACGATGATGATGATTGATGGTGACGACGACGACGAAGCGAAGACGAGACGAACGACGACGACGACGACGACGTGATGATGATGATGAGAGACGTTGATATAGATTGGAGGCGAAGGAAATAGGGTGAAAAGAAGAACAGAATTTGCTAGATTGAAAGGTACAGATTATCAATCCAAATTCTGGTAATTAGTTCAATGATTATATGAAGGTTAGTGGATATCTGTGCATGTAGCTTCCTGTAATGGTCACTCTATTTGACTCTGCCTTTCTATTTGCTTCTGTCATTCTACTAATTTTAGACTTCCAAATATGTTTTTCTATATCGGAATCTTCAGCTGAATACAGCGGGAGACAATGTGAAAAACTGAGAAACCGGAAACATACGTAACAATAGCGCATATGGCCATATGGCCATCGGAACGCAGAAGAGATGAAGAAGACAAACGCAATTGACTCAAAAGCATTTGTTTTGAACCATTTCACGCCAACGTCGCATTTTAGCACCACAGTGATTAGCACCTATGTCATTAAAAGGCATCAAAGTGGGGTCATTATCAAAGAGCCCTGATTGTCTTAGTTTGGAAGTAAGGATAGGCCATGTTTTATATATTTCTACAGAAGAATCCCTGATATGCCGAAGGAATTTGTGACTACAAGGTAAATTTAAATGGAATTTTTGGGCGAAAATAGGGTTAGCGGTGAAAATGGTAAAAGGTTAGGTCACTCTTCGTGTGTCGGTTTGATGGCGGGTGGAAACTCGCCATCTTGTTGCTTTCCGATGGTAATGGATTTTCGGCGCGTTCCAGGCAATAATGGATGCCAATAAGGGGTGTAGTATGATGTGGCCATCTTCAGCTTTCCACTGGTCTCCCCATGCACACCGCGGCACATTCTCTTTGGAGGAGCTCAGAGAGGAGACACATTTATTGGAAGATTTGTTGGAAAAGAGGAAGGAAGTGGGGTCAATAAGTCATAAAACATAGTAGATGGACAGTCAAGGAAGGAAAAGGCAGCAAAGCGAGTGAAATAGGAAACATGATCACTATCAAAACTAAAGATCCAGTGGGCGGTTCTTATGCTAGCTGCAATGGATCTTTCCAATGCATTTACATGAGTTTTTCAACACAGACGAAGTCTTATCCCGTCCCCATATTTCAGCCCCATAAGGAGAACAATACTGTACCTAGGCAAAATTGTAGTTATCAAACGTTTTTACTCAGCCAGTTTTGTATATGTTTACAGTGATTGTGTCTTCTGGGGCAGTTTTACTAAAAATAAATACAAATATGTTTTAAGTTTTATGGCCAAAAAAGTTCAGCAATTAAAAAAGCTTTGGAAAAAGTAAAAAGAAAAAGTATGGATCAAGACAGGAAGAAGGGGAGCAACTTAGAACTTGTCAAGATGATGCATTTCCAGGAGCTTCTAAAATCTCAAGTGGGACGGGGAAATTGTACCATGCTAATGGCAATGAAAACTTGAGTTCATACCTCTCTGGCAATTAGGGTTAAGTGGAATGGTGGCACATTTGTTTTATATCAATGCACGGTCTAAACGTATGAAAGGTATGGATAGAATCAAGAATGATTTTGGTCAGATGCATTAGCAATTTATTACACTTAACAAAGAGAAGACAGATAAGCGAGGTAAAGAACAGTGAGTGTCACTCACAAAACATACTTAATAAGATCCAATACAATATAAAGTGGACTAGACGCAGGGATTCTTCAAAAAATAAAAGACATAATTCATGCAGTCTGAAAAGAGGTACTGACGGTCGGAAGAAGTATGAGCCTTGATTTTCTGAAATGGAGCAAACATTATGTTTGAATCTAATGCCCCTAATTAATTCCATTCAACAGTAGAATGGATTTCAATGTATAACAAACGAGGTAATATCAAAACCAATTTGAGGGACTCGGATGCAAACAATGTTCGATACATTCAAAACAGATTAACAAACATAATTTATAAAAATAGGGGAACCAATGTAGCTACAGGGGCATCACTTCTGGATGAGGACATTTGGTTACTTGTTAAACAAAGAAACATGGGTCCTAGAGCCGTAAAACGTACGGACAGAACCATGGATTAGAGTTCTCCATTAGAACATTCTTCATAATATATATCCAACGAATATTGATGTTAAATAAGATGAAAATTAAAGACAATAACAAATGTTCTTATTGTGTGCGGAGGTTGACTTTATGGAGCATTTTGGTCAAATGAATCAACTAAAGATTGTGTAAAAGTGAAGTAGATGTGTCAAATGTCACCCATGATTATGGCAGGTATCAACAGCGGCTTTCAGGTTGCATAGGCCACGGCAATTGACTACCTTTTGTAAGAGGGAAATGCCCTTGGCGGGGGGTGTTTGAGTAGTGACAAACCATATTTGAGGCCACTGAATGTGCCTTTTGCAAGATGTGAATGCCCTTTTTGGATACTGCCCAACAATGGATTTAACTCGTCCGTGCCAGGGTTGTAATAACCCTAGTTACAGTGGTCAATAGAGTTGATGTCATGTCTACAGGCGTGTCAGGCTGGATAGATGTGTCAGGTTTACGTAACAGGTGTGTCAGGGCGGGGTAGATGTGTCAGGTACTAACAGGCGATGTCAGGTGGATAGACGTTGTGTCATGTACTAAAGGCGTGTCAGGCTGGATATATGTGTCAGATCTAAACACGGCGTGTCAGGTGGGTTAGATGGCTCAGGCATCCAACAGGTGTGTCGTTATCAATCACAAGCTGGTCAGGTATTGACAGGTATGCAGGCTTAACAGTCATGTTAGTTGAATAAAAACAAAAAATGTGTCAGTTTCATCAATTGTGTCAGGGGACAGAATGTTAGGTTAGTAACAGGCGTTCCATGCGTTAGGTGTGCTGGGTATTGAAAGGTGTGCTAGACTGAACAGTTGGTCAGTATTACACAAAGCATGTAAAGATAACAGGTTTACAAGGTTGTCAGGTTTAGTTAAGTGTGTCAGGCAATAAGGGGGGCCAAGTGGAATTAGGTGTAAACAGTCTCGATCAGAATGTTGCGTTGAAATGTTATAGTTGTCCAAATATCGGACTGGGAGTCACCACCATGAGGCGCGTGCACTTGGATTCATGTTGTGATTAATGAGAGAGAGAGAGAGATTCAAGAGAGATGGAGAGAGAGAGAGAGAGAGAGGAGAAGAGACGAGAGAGAGAGAGGATGAGAGAGAGAGAGAGGAGATGGATTTTGTTAGTGTAGCTACAGAAAAGGTATATTGTGTTGAAGTACTTGTATGTTACTCTCTCTCTCTCTCTCTCTCCTCTCTCTCCTCTCTCTCTCTTCTCTCTCTCTCTCTCACTCCACTCTCTCACACACACACACACACACAAACACACACACACACACACACACAACACACACACACACACAACACCACACACCGAGCGCGCAAACGCACACACATGTACCTCCTCGCGCACACATGGACTCATGCAGCATGTATTCTCTCTCTCTCTCTCTCTCCTCTCCTTTCTCTCTCCTCTCTCTCTTTCTCTCACACACACACACACACACACACACATACACATCACCCACGCGCGCGGCTCCTATTAAAGCAAGGGATGTACTCTCTCTCTCTTCCTCTCTCTTTCGGCGGCTCTTTCACACACACCACCCACACACACACACACACACACAACACACACACACACGGCAGCACGCACGCACACACACACACACAAACACACACCCTAAAACGCACACAGCACGCAACGCACACACACACACATGACACATAAAAACACTCATATTAAAAACACATAAGCACAGAGACGAGAGAGAGAGAGAGAGAGAGAGAGAGATAGTAGACGAGAGAGAGAGGGATGGACGAGGACGAGAGCAGGATGCAAGGAGAGGATGAGAGGAGAGAGAGAGAGAGAGAGTAGAGAGGAAGAGAGAGAGAGACCAGAGAGACCGAGAGACAGAGAGAGAAAATGGGATGCGTGAGTGTGGGTAAGAGTGTGTACACATGTATTAAATTTTGTCAGTTTGTATATTAAAACATGTGTGGTTGTTCTTGTGTGTGGTGCTCATGCGTGATGCGTTGCATGTACCGCGCATGTGAATATGACTATTGGAGGGGTGGAGCGAGAGAGAGAGCAGGAGACCGACAGACAGGACAAAGGGAGAGACATACAGACAGGCAAGTACACAAAGATAGAGAGTCAATAAACAAAAAAAAAAATGGGTTCATCCAGAACAAGCTTAGTGTGATTGTGCAAGCGTAGGATGTACCCACGTCCCTGTACAGATGCACGCGCGCGCACACACACACAACACGCGCGTACACATATTGTATACAGGCACCCCCCCTCCCTCCCCCCAGGGGATTTTTTGCTTTTGTGGAAATAAAAACCTTGAACCTTGAACCACACACATACACATAAATATACACAGACGTAGATGGAGAGAGTGTTTGTGTTTTTGTGTGTCAATGCGGCATGGGTGGAAGTGTGCGTGTGCGTGTGTGTGCATGTACGTGTGTATGAGTGTGTGTGCAGCGCGAATGTTGAGTGAGAGAGGTGTGTGTGTGTGTGTGTGTGTGGCGTGTGCGGGCAGCGTTGTGCGTGTGCGTCTGTGTTTGGTGTGAGTGTGTGTGTGCCGGTGTGTGTGTGTGTGTGGGAGAAGAGAGAGAGAGAGAGAGAGAAGGGAGAGAGAGAGAGAGAGAGAGACCACGGAGAGAGAGATGAGAGAGAGAGAGAGAGAGAGAGTAGAGAGAGAGCGAGAAACATATATACATTGAGAGAGAGAGAGAGAGAGAGGAATTTGATTTAAACTTATATTTTGTGGAGAGCGTCTGATGACGCGAGGCGATGAGTGAGTGAGATGTGGCAAAATGGGGTTCATTTGTGGGGTTGTAGATCTAGCTTTAGAGCCAAAACTGGCAATGACATTTCAATGCCATAGATCTAGATTAGCGATTTGGCTTGCATCATTACACAGATTACGTATGTAATCACGAACAGTGGCGCGCGCCTGCGCGCACCACACACACACACACCACACATCACACACACACACATTGTGACAAACGCACACAGACATAGGCCAAATGTGCAGGCGGTTGCGCACATGTATTGTGCACATGTGTTGCAAAGCACCTGCATCTATCTAGTCCTACCTTTGTATCATAGGCCTAGCACCCCGCACGCGCGCGCACACACTCACGCACACACTCCACACACACGCAACACACGCACACACACACACACACCACAACACACATAAGCGCGCTTTGTCCAGTGTTATCAATGACGTAGAACCTGGCCTCATATCTCTGAGGCTTGCAAATATAAATGTCGTCACTGGGTTGTAGGCCTCACAAATTTGCTTCTTTTTGCTTCCAAAACTTAGACATGAATGGAGTTAGATTTTGACGTATTTGAAGAAGGAAGGCTGCATGTTGTTCCACACTTTTCGTGATTCGTATGCATTGAGGAATAAAAGATAATAAAACGGTGGTAAAAGTGAGTGAAAATTGGTAGGTCACATTGCATAGGGAAACATAACATTAGCTAATTCTGCCTTCTTCAAGATCAATAGCAAATCTTGTTTGCTAGTGCTTTGAACAGCACCCCATCCAGATCAAAGAATTACGAAAGCCTGAATAACTTTTTCTTGTAATCCCTGGATCTATTTTTCCAGAGTTTGTCTTCACACACCAAAAAATAAAAAATCGTGAACGGGAGTATGTTGATCAGCCATTATGATCATAGCAGACAGCAACAAGAAACCACTTCCTCTGTTTCATCGTGTCCAGTGTGTAAAATATTGAACTAAAACTCATAATTTTCATGTTACAGAGTCGTTTCATGCACATAATAACGATCTATGCTATTACCGTTACGTTACTGACTCGAGGGAAGCAGCAACAAACAACTCTAATGGTAGAATAGATACTATCGCGACTATGGCGTTGTACCCACGGTCGTCATATCCGGCACAAAGTAGCGCCATATTATGGGAGACCGCCATCTTAGTCACGTTAAACTTTGTTGAAAAATGCCAGTCGATGCTGAGTATTTGGCTGTTCCAATTCGAAACTTATCTAAACGGATCATACATCGGATGTTTTGCTTTCCACATTAGATAACTTTTCACTTGTTTACACACAAAATAAGGATAAGATGGCGACAATTCCGTTGGAGGGTCGAGCTGCGCACGCAGCAGGGTGGGGGGTGGGGAGCCATAGTCGCGACAACCAGTCTACGGTCAGAATAGATCTATCAAGACTATAGTCGCGACAACCATAGAGTAAGGGTCTTAAAGATGGGATTGTATGTCTTAGAGTACGCTATGGTTAAAGTTTCATACATTTTAGGGTACAATATATGGACCGTCATTTGATACACTTCAGAAGAACAACAAGT
>JAGGCT020004036.1:1107342-1122342 GCA_017654935.2 Phymorhynchus buccinoides
CGTGACACATTAAAGGCATACGACATTCATATGAGCTGGTAAGACCAAGAACGGTGAAGCACTTTGTGTTCCAATTTACTAAAAGAAATAAAAGCTTTAAGCATGGAACAAAACCAAACAGTCTGCTAAGGACATTTTTCAACCAATCAATACCTAATTTCATAAAAACATTTGTTGATACATCAACATCCAACTCGCGTATTAATAAGAAATTCTTCTATAGCGCAACACCTCACATACAAAATGAGCTCTTTGCGCTTTACATACAAACAGCAACGATAAATGATGAATGAGAAGATAAAATAACACTTGAATATGTTTAAATGCCGAAAATTAATCGTGTAAACAACTAACATAAAATTTCAAGACATAAGTTTTACTAAGCTTAAATTCTCTCTCTCTCTCTCTCTCTGTCTCATCTCTCTCTTTCTCTCTCCTCTCCTCACACACACACACACACACACACACACACACACACACACACACACACGCACACGTACACGCACGCAACCGCCAACGCACGCGACACACTCACGCACGCACGCACACACATTGCATGAGAATATCCCTCCTTTATTGACATGGTTGATAAATCATTATGGTGATAAAGGCACCATTTTTATTTTATTTTCATTGTTGTGAAAGAGTCTCGTCAGCAGCCATGGTTTTCTCAGACTGTCACACAGTAACATCAAACACGTCAATAACTACTACATTATTCACTCTACAAACAACTATACAGAAAAAGCAGCATGACATGGCACATTTCTCATCAACTTTCACCGCCATATCACTTCATGCACAACGACGGTGAGTTAACACCCAGTCGCTAAATGCTCACATCATGAACCGTATCCAGACGCCTATTTCTTATTTTAGGAGGTAAGGACAGGCCTAATGGTTGCACGATGCCACAGAGGAAATTCCCATATTGCAGATAATCTTCTTCTCTATCCAGTTAAATTTAATGGTATTTTTGTGGTTGAAAATTGCTGGCGCGAAGGGTTAAGGACTATAGCGATTCAATAGCTAGAGTGTAAGCCATTCCGCTTTGAATTTCCTCGCTCCTAGGTTGCAACGCATCGTGTAAATGAATCCACTCGCACAAGACAACTGTCATCAAACATTGCCGATTCCGCTTTGAGTTCTCGCTCCTAGGTTACAACACAAATCGTATAAATGTAAATCCAACTCGCACAAGGACCCATGTCTCAACATAATTTACCATTTCCCCTTCCTCGCCATCTAATGAGCGACGTAGCGGGCGCTTTTGCCCACCAGGTGTCAAAACGCTCGATGGGCTAATCCTCTATGTTTCTTAGTTGGGGATAAGAAAGAGAGAGAGAGGGAGGAGCCCCCCCCCCCCCCCCTCTCATCCTCTCTCTCTCACTACGCCCACTAAGAAAATCGCGTGATAAGCCCTAGTGGATTGACTGCCCCCTGCGATCAAATATCGCCATAAAGTTCGAAGACCGTTTTGCAATGTACAGGACTAGTCTTAGAAGATTAATGTTTTGTGAGGCATACGTGTCAACACCTACCCAGACACAGACATAATATACTGCAATAGATTTTACTTGAGTCATGAGATGCCTTTGGAAGAAAGAACTACGTGCACAATACAGTGACCTCCCTTATAAGACGCTTCAAAAATAATCCAAATGAGGTCTTTATAAGGGGATACTTTTACTACTTACAAAGAAGGGGCAATGTCTCAGTAGAAGTAGGGGGGGGTCTTTATGGGAGGGAGTCTTATCATTGGGAGGGTCTTATAGGGAGGTTACACTTATACAAATCAAAACGTTTCGGGACTGGAACGGTAGGGTACTAACAAAATGCGTTAACGGGATAAGTATGGATTCATAAAATACTATGAAAACCACTCGTTAGAAACAGTTTAAAATGGACTTTTTAATTCCTGTTGAAAAGTCTGTTTAGGGTTTACAGAGAGTTAGTAAAACGAGATGCAGATCAGATATTAGATTAGTAAGAACTTGGAAGATAGCTGTCAATAAGTAGGCATACATCAAAATGTCACATTTAAATGAGTAGGCTAGGCATGCAAGACATAATATTACTAATAAAAAGAGTGGACAGAAATGGTGCAGCGCATTGCGACCTCTCACTTCCGACCCCTTGTGAGGCATTATGTTCAGTAGCACAGGGTACACCATGTGAGTATTCGTGCTTCGTAACAGCACAGGTTAGAGTTAGATGGATCTTATGGGAAAGAGGAACACCATTTGAGCATTACTGTTTCGTAACACAGTGATTAGCAATGGATCTTATTGGGGAAAGAGGAACACCATGTAGCATTAATGTTTAGTAACACACAGGTTAGTGGTTAGCATGATCTTATCGTGGAAAGAGGAACACCATGTGAGCATTATGTTAGTAGCACACAGGTTGGTGTTAGCATGATCTTTTGAGGAAGAGGACAGCATTGGAGCATTAATGTTTAATAACAGCACGGGTTTGAGTTGGCAATGGATCTCATCAAGGGAAAGAGTAACACCATGTGAGCCTTATGTTCCGTAACACAGGTTAGAGTTAGCATGGATCTTATTGGGGAAAGAGGAACACCATGTTAGCATTAATGTTCCATACATCAGGTTAGAGTTAGCATGGATCTTATCAGGGAAAGAAGGAACACCATGTAGCATTAATGTTTTAGTAGCAGCCAGGTTAGAGTTGCATTGATCTTATCGAGAAAAGGAACACCGCATGTTAGCATTTGTTCAGTAACACAGGTTAGAGTTAGCAATGATCCTTATGGGGAAAGGGACCCCATGTTGAGCATTAATGTTCAGTAACACAGGTTAAGTTATCATGGATCTTTTTTTTTTTTTTTAAATTGTTTTTAGGTTTTTTATCAGGTAAAGAGGAACACATGTGAGCATTAATGTTTAGTAGCAGCACAGGTTATAAGTTAGCATGGTCTTATCGGGAATAGGCAACATGTGAGCATTAATGTTTAATAACAGCACGGGTTTGAGTTGCATGGATCTTATCAGGAAAGAGGAACACCATGTGAGCATAAATGCTTAGAACAGCACGGGTTTGATTAGCATGGATTTATTGAGGAAAGAGAACCCCATGTGAGCTCCGTTCTGTTTTAGTAACCGCCAGGTTAGTGTTAGCATGGATCCTATCAGTGAAGAGGACACCATGTGAGCTCCGTTATTTTTAGTACCAACACAGGTTAGAGTTAGCATGGATCTTATTGATGAAAAGAGGAACACCGTGTAGGGGGGGAAAGTAACATTCAATGTTCAGTAACACAGGTAGAGTTAGCATGATCTTATCGGAAAGAGAATGCACCATGTGAGCATGAATGTTTAATAACAGCAGGCACAGGTTAGTGTTTAGCATGGAATCTTATTGAGGAAAGAGGAACAGCGTGACATGAATGTTTAATAACAAGCACAGGTTAGTGTTAGCATCGATCTTATTGAGTGAAAAGAGGAACAACATGGAGCATTATGTTTAATAACAGCACCCGGGTTAGAGTTAGCATGGATTTTTATCGAAAGAGGAAACACCAGTGAGCTTCTGTTATGTTTTCATGTCACAGCACAGGTTGAGTTAGCATGGACCTTATCGGGGAAAGAGGAACACTATGTAGCTCTGTTATGTTAGTAACACGGTTAGAGTTAGCATGGACCTTAATCGGGAAGAGGAACACCGTGTGAGCTCTGTTTATGTTCAGTACCAGCCCAGGTTAGAGTTAGCATGGATCCTTATCAGGGAAGAGGACACTATGTCGCGCTGTTATGTTAGTAACACAGGGTAAAGTTAGCATGGACCTTATCGGCAAAGAGGAACACCATGTGAGCTCTGTTATGTTTAGTAACAGCACAGGTCGAGTTAGCATGGATTTATCAGGGAAAGAGAACACTATTGAGCTCTGTTTATGTTTAGTAACACACAGGTGAGAGTTAGCATGGATTTATCGGGAAAGAGGAACAGCGATGTGAATCTCTGTTATGTTCAGTACAGTCACAGGTTAGAGTTTACATGGACCATATCGGGGAAAGAGGAACAGCATTTGACTCCGTTATGTTATAACAGCACAGGGTGAGAGTTAGCATGGAGTTATCGGGGAAAGAGGAACAGCATGTGAGCTCCGTTATTTAGTAACATCACGGGTTGAGGTTATCATTGACTTATCGGGGGAAAGAGGAACACCATGTGAGCTCCGTTATGTTAGTAACAGCACCGAGTTTAGAGTTAGCATGACCTTATAGGGAAGGGAACACCGTGTGAGCTCTGTTATGTTAGTTAACAGCACAGGGTTAGAGTTAGCATGGCCTTATCGGGAAAGAGGAACACCGTGTGGCTCTGTTTATGTTAGTAAACAGCACAGGGTTAAGTTAGCTGGACCTTATCGGAAAAAGGAACCAAATTGAGGCTCTGTTATGTTGGTACAGCACAGGGTTAGCGTTAGCATGGACCTTATCGAGGAAAGAGGGTCCTGTTCATGTGGGAATGAGGATTGGTGCGGCCCGCCGTTCCCCATACCCACCCACTGAAAAAAAGGGACGAGACAACAAATGAGTCCAAGTAGTTCAACTAGGAAGACCTGGTAGAAACATATAGTCGAAGCAACAGATTAACAGGTGAGAACCACAACTGTAACAAATTGTCCCAGAAACAACGACTATGAAACAAAGAAAAACGATTATTGGCAATAGGCGAGGACAAACTAACAAACCACGCTTCTGTGGAACAGAGATGGGAATGGGAATGGTAGGGTTAGAGAAACGACCATTTTGTCAGAGAGGATCTGTTGTGACAAAGATTTATAAATGGATGATAAGAGTAACGGATGAAATGTGTAGAATGAAGACAGGACAGTAACAATGAAGTCGCGCAGGAATCGTGGAAACGGACGTCCATTCCACTTCCCAGGACCTGGGTCTGATCACACAGAAAACAACACGGATAAGCGTTGAACGAAAGCTACTGTTTTGCAAAGCATAGCATAGGGGAAGGAGGGTGGGGTGGGCTAGAGAAGGATTATATGCTTAGAGAGAGGGTACATGACGAAGAGGAAAGATTACGTTAACACACTGTGTTACAAACTGGGTTAGGGACAACAATCCGTGACGACCACGCGAGTGGTCTTAGCATAAAAAGCAGTAGGAGAATGTAAGGAAACTATATAAGGTTTCAATTTGGGACATTTAGATTGCAGTATTTTGGAATAAAAATCACCGGATGCTTATAATTGCGCGTGTGCTTCCATGAATGATCCAGTCTACCCCCCAGCAACTGAAAGTAAATGTTCATCACTTTGGATCTGATCAACGATTGTGTTCCGCCTATCCTTTGGACTTGTCATATGAAGCATGGATTGATGTAATGGTTAATTGAAATAATGCGCACTAGCGGCCGTAAGATGGGGGTGGGGCTGTTTAGTAAGACAACATAGTTCTGTTGTCTGCTCTGGGCATCTTAGCACTGGCCCGGCGGAACCGATACATCCACATTATTAAGCGCGCCATCTCCGCTTACACACATCCCAAAGGGGCGGAACGGTGGCACAGTGGTTACAGAAGCCCCCCCACTCAGTGTCACGTTCCCTCTTATCTTGGAAGATTTTGAAGATTCGACCAGCTATAAGAGGGAAAACACGTGAAAACCGTGATTTTGACGCGTGACGTGTTGGGTCTTTAAGCGCTTCCCCGAATCATTCATCGCACGAGCGACCAGGCTTCGAACCCGGAAAATCCACTGAACGGCCGCAGGGACTAAGCTAGTCTGACGCCCGTGCGCTTCACGCACGTAAAACTCAACACCGCGTTGACAGTCGGTAAAACAAGGGTAAAATCCCGCTGCTGGTCTGTACCAAATTGAATCGTTAAGTTTGACAAGTCCTACCTCACCCCCAAAAAAAACCCCAATAGGTTGTACTGCACTGCGCGACGCGCTCTCCAGTTGGCAGCAGCCCAAAATGTCTACGTCTACCTGATTCTTTCTATGTTTATATATATATGACATCATCATGTAACCCTCGCACATGATGCTCAAGTCACTCTTCCAAGCACAACGGCGACACATTCACCCTAAAATCACTCTACACTCACCCAATCAAAGACATTCACTGCCGTGGTACGCGCCATGTGATAGTCCTATTTTTTAAAGCCTTAATGTTACGGTTTTCTTCCGTTACAAGAGGAAGCGGTGCGCACTCAACAATATTATCACTCCCCTCTTTTTTGACTGAGAAACAGCAAACACCCAACGTCAAACAAATTGCATGCGATAGAGGGTTAATTGTGACATTTTGTATCATCCTTCATTAACTCTACTGTGACCAGCTGACATATACAATGATCATCAACTCTAGTTTACTAGTGGACCAGCTGACATGATACATGATCCCTTCATTAACTCTACTAGTTGACTGCACTGACATGAATCATGATCCTTCATTAACTTCTACTATTTGACAGCTGACATGATACATGATCCTTCATTAACTCTAACTAGTTGACCAGCTGACATGAATACATGATCATCAACTCTACTAGTTGACCAGCTACTGAACTGATCCTCATTAACTCTACTATTTGACCAGCTTGACATGATACATGATCCTTCATTAACTCCCTCAACTAGTTGAACCAGCTGACATGATACATGACCTTCATTAACTCTACTATTTGACCAGCTGCATGATCATAATCCTTCATTTAACTCTACTAGTTGACCAGCTGACATGATACATGATTCCTTCATTAACTCTACTAGTTGACCAGCCTGCATGATCCTTCATAAACTCTACTAGTTGACCATCTTGTCATGGTGCAGATCTTCATTAACTCTACTAGTTAACAGCTGACATGATACATTATCCTTCATTACTCACTAGTTGACCAGCTGACATGATACATTGATCCTTCATCAACTCTACTAGTTAACCAGCCTGACATGATACATATCCTTCATTAACTCTACTAGTTACCGCTGACATGATACATAATCCGTCATTAACTCTACTAGTTGACCAGCTGACATGATACATGATCCTTCATTAACTCTACTAGTTGACCCAGACATGATTACATTATACCTTCATTAAAAAAAAATACTACTAGATTGGACCAGCTATACATGATTCATGATCTTTCATATAGACTCTAACTAGTTGAACCATACTAAACATGATACATGATCCTTCATTAACGGTACTAGTTGACCAGCTGTGATGGTGCATGGCCTTTACATGAACTCTACTAGTTGACCAGCTTACATGATGCATGATCCATCATAAACTCTACTAGTCTGACCAGCTTACATGAGGGCACGAATCCCACCATTAAATCTACTAGTCGAGCAGGCTTACATGATGCATGATCCTTCATTAAGTCTAACTAGTTGACCAGCTTACATGATGCACTATCCGTCATTAACGGGACTAGATGACCAGCTGACCGGGTACTAGTTTGACTCGGCTAGTTGGGCAGCTGTCCTGGTGCATGATCTTTCATTGATTCTCTTCGGGATTGCCCGTTTACTAGTATGACCAGCTTACATGATTACATGATCCTTCATTACGCTACTTAAGTTGACCGAGCTGAAACATGATAACGTGTCATAACTCTGAGCTATTTGACCAAGCTGATACATGATCCTTTCAGTTAACTCTCAGGGCTACGGTTGACCAGGTCGTGATAACATTATCCTTCATTAACTCTACTAGTTGACCAGCCATACATGATCATTCATTAACTCTACTAGTTGACCAGCTATACATGATCATTCATTAACTCTACTAGTTGACCAGCTATACATGATCATTCATTAACTCTACTAGTTGACCAGCTGACATGATACATGATCCATTCTATTAACTCGTACTAGTTGACCAGCTGACATGATACATGATCATTCATTAATCTCTACTAGAGTTGACCAGCTAAACATGATCGTTCATGATCTTCTCATTAACTTACTGTAGCTATACATGATCATTCATTAACTCTACTAGTTGAATATCAATACATGATCTTTCATTATACTCTACTAGTTGACCAGTTTAATACATGATCGTTCATTAACTCTACTAGTTGACCAGCTTCAATACATGATCGTTCATTAACTCTACTAGTTGACCAGCTGACATAGATACATGATCCTTTCATTTAACTCTACTAAGTTAATCCAGCTGATACATGATCCGTCATTAACTCTACTAGTATGACCAGCTATACATGATCATTCATTAACTCTACTAGTTGACCAGCTTACATGATGCATGATCCTTCATTAACTCTACTAGTTGACCAGCTTACATGATACATGATCCTTCATTAACTCTACTAGTTGACCATGCTATACATGATCCTTCATTAACTCTACTAGTTGACCAGATATGCATGATCATTCATTAACTCTACTAGTTGACCAGCTGATACATGATACATGTCATTAACTCTACTAGTTAACACGCGACATGATACATGAATCCTCATTTAACTGCTATATGTTTGACATGCTGACAGATACATAATCCGTCATTAATCTCTAATAGTTAACCAGTGGAACATGATACATGGTATACTTTAGATTAAACTCTACTAGTGTATAACCAGCTGACCCCATTTATCTTTCGATTACACATAATCCTTCATAAACATCTACTAGTAACCAGATCCGACATAGATAATGAATTCCATGTCATTGGAATACACTCTAACTAGGTTACCAGTGACATGATAATTGATCATTTTCATTCTACTCTACTAGTTAACCAGTCTGACATGATAAATCTAATCTTTCTTCGATTAACTCTACTAGTAAATAAAAACCAAAATATAGCTGATCATGATTATCCATGATCCTTCATTAACTTCTATACTAGTTTAACAGCTGACAGATACATCGAAGTCTTTTCATAACTACTCGTTACCAGTGACATGATTACATAACCTTCATTAACTCTACTAAGGTGTTTGACTCAGCTGACATGATACATAATCCTTTCATCAATTCTCTACTAAGTTGAACAGCTGACATGATACATGATCCTTCATTATACTCTACTAGTTGACCAGCTGACATGATTACTCTAATCTTTCATTAACTCTACTAGTTGACCAACTGCACGTGATGCATAATCCCTTACATTAATTCTTACTAGTTGGACCACTAGCTGACATGATACATTATCCTCCCTCATAACTCTAAATAGCTGATCCACTAGGCTGACATGGATACATGATCACTTCATAACTTCTACTAGTTGATCCAGCTTGCACATGTATATACAATAAGTTTTACCAGCTGAACATGATACAATGAGCAATCAACTCTACTAGTTGACCACTGACATGATACATGATCCTCATTAACTTCTACTAGTTGACCCTGACATGTACAGGATCTTCATTTAACTCTACTAGTTACCAGCTGACATGATACATGATCCTTCTTAACTCTACTAGTTTACCAGCTGACATGATACATGATCCTTCATTAACTCTACTAGTTAACCAGCTGACATGATGCATGATCTTTCATCGACCTACTAATTTCCGTTGATCCTTCATTAACGCTACGAAGTCATCTGCCCATTTATAATCGAAGGAGTTCATTATGTTTTCAAATAATTCTGTTTCTTAACATCGTGCTGAAGTTTTTTTTTAAATAACATAACATAACAAAATAAAACATACTTCAGCGCCAAAAGCAAAACGCCCCGTCTTCAACACCATTAAACAAAATACAAAATATCACGTCTAATTCAAAACCATACAATAAAACAAAGCTCTCAATTGAAAAAATCACGACTAAGCTAGAAATCACAATCTACGACCAAAACAATCTTTAAAACATTAAACAGCGAGTTGCTGTGTTAGAAATGTATGTTACCCGCCCTGAGAGAACGCAGTCATTATTCCCCTCGATGCACTGCTCCCAATTCAAACTGGGTTAGTTGTTATTCCTATTTAGTCCCGTCAACCGCTATGGGTTATCTTCAGGACTGTCACCGCATAAGTTGCGACCACGTATAGCAGAAAAACAAATCCTGATCTTAACAACGTACAAACCTGAAACATAAAGCCCAATATAATACAAATTCATAACATGACACTTCCCTCATTGTACCCTATAGCACCATAATTCCAACTGTGCTGAAACGTAAGCCATTCGCTCTATTTATCGAGTCATGTTTTTGTTAAAAACCAGTACAACAGGATAACAAATACATACTAGTAAGCTAAATATATAAAAAGGCTATATAAACAAATATGGGCACTGCAGAATGGACAACAGGTGCCCACTCAAGTGTTAAGATATCACGTCTAAAGCCTTGTACATTTAAAAAAATTAATGGCTGTCATAAATTTGTAAAATTGACTGCAGAATATGCACAAATATGATGCACTTGCGAATTACAAACAGGTGCCCACATCAAGTGTGGTAAAGATTATACAACGTCTGGAACAGTGTACAAATTTTAAAACAATGGCATGTCTAAATGGCAAATTCAAACCTGGGTAAACCATGGCAAACATGACAGCGGGGAATTTATTTTCATGTTCTACTTTGTTTATAATCTTTGTCGACGACAATGTCTTCTAAGGAACTGTCCCCATTAATGACCAAACACGACACCCAGTGAACCACTCTATGCATATTCACTATGCAAAACCACAGCAAGGGATGTACATGTCACATTTGTGCCCCTTGATTCCATTCCAGCAGTGCTGAGACCGTCAAGTCCTTCTGCTAAACTTGTCCACTCAGGGTTTACAATCCCCCCCCCAAAAAAAAAAAACCCCCTAAACATTGACACAAACTAGCAGTGAAGTTATTTGTTTTGTACATGTACACAGCACATATATAACCGAAATAAGAAAGGCATATGGCTAATACATTATTGACTACTGAACAAAACTTGAAATCTTTCTCCGGAAAGGTAATCCGTAAGAGGCACAGCGCTACAACATTTCATCGTTACAGTCAGGATTAGCGTTCACCTCCATGGAGACGTGAACCAACCAACAGTAATCGTAGAGGACAGAGCTGCTACAACATTTACATCGTTACAGTATAGATTAGCGTCACCACATGTGACGCGAGACCACCAACAGTAATCGTAGAGGACAGAGCGCCACAACATTTACAATTGTTAGTAGATTACAGTAGTGTAAATGACATCAATCCGTGGCTTGGAGTCACACGGACTGATCTTTAGATAGTCATCGACATATTATTGACATTCTGGCAACAAACCCTCATACTTTGTATTGAAATAAGACCCTTCAGTGAAATGGAGGAGTAGGGGGTCGTTACGGCATAATCCCGTTTTTATCGTTATCGTGTCTTCTTTTTTTAATACAAGGTCTTAGGTTTTCACGCGTTCAATAGTCGTCCATAATAAAGTCAATGGAACTATCGAGAAGATAAGGTCCGTATTGACTAGCCGGAGAACCGAATGTTATGTTAGTAGAGCCCCTGACTCCACCAAAATGCAAACTACGCCCCAATACGGTTTTGACAATTACACATTCATGAATTAAAAATAAAGTTGTTTTTTAAACACAATTAAAATACAACACATTTCAATGTCAAACATCATTGCGTACTTGATTACTAGCCCGTTAATACCACGTGTACCTTCTGTAGAACAAACTGAACGACAGGGAGACAAATGCTTGACCAACCATATCCTTAGTCACTTATCTTAATCCTTCTGGTCCAGCTACCTGTCCAAGGTTAGGTTAGTATTAGTTTAGTCTAATTATAGTCCCCGTCAACAGCTAAGGTTATCTCAGGACTGTCATCGCGTAAGTTCGGGCCACGTCTAGCAAACCCCAAATCCATGAAACTTAAACAGTACAAAACCTGAAAACATTAAAAAAATAGTACCATCATAATATGACCCAAACCTCCCTCTTGTACCATATAGTACTGTCCAGATTTTCCAATCCCAATGGTTGCAATGAGTACGGTAACACACACCTCATCATGAAGATACACATGGTGGCGCTGAACACTGCGAATAGACACTTGTTTACAATTATTACTCACCATATTGCATTGACTGTCACTAAAATAATAGTCACAGGAAAAAGAATGACAACATCATCTAGCATGTTTGTCAGCTATATATTTGCAACATTTTTCAGCAATATTTAGAAATAGCACACGCAAATGGCGCCTAAGCTCATCACTAACTGGTATGGTTTTTAAAGTTTTCAAGATAATTTCCCATCTGGCGGTGTGACTTAAAATATACAGCGCTCATTGTATTGGATTTACTAGACAGACTCGTAGCTTGGCGGTGAGGCTGTGTCAGACCAGTTGACATCAGCTAGAACGCCAATGCTACATCAAATGTTTTATGCTCTGATGTTTGTGCGGGGGATTGTCCTTAAGCCATACTAAGCTCCCAGCTAACATCATCATCTAAAATCCCCCGACGACGGAGTGTGGCTGCCCACTGGCGGGTTATCAAACGGTCACACACGTAATGTTCTCATCCTACCGATGCATTTGTACCTTAGTGTTCAAGCGCTTCTCGCTCTGGGATGATCCCTGGAGTCTTTTAGGTCCAGGTAAGCCAAACCAACGCAACCCTAGACCAGACTTTGCGACATAAATGTTCGCTCAACAGGCCTCTGTCTCTGGGGAAATCTGGATATCACTTTAACAAAGGCTTTAAAGGTACAACTTACCAGAAAAATCAATACGTCATACGGTTGGCAACGGGGATGGGTGAGGTCAAGTGATTACACTCATTGTTATCACTAGGGAAGAAGATAATTTGGTGGAGTTCTCATAAGATGCTTGTTTTAACAATAACATAAAAAGAAAATCAATTAAAGGAAAATTCGAAATGCTATAGTTTTGGAGTTCATATAAAGATAGTCAACACGACCGAAGTGTATCTTTAAACTCAGGTGTTCAGCGTTGTGTACGCAACAGTTGGAAGGGGCCAGATACAGCAAATTACTACGGTCGTTTTTGTTGATACTTGATTGTATTAAAAGGTGTGTTAGTATTACAAAAACATTTTTTTATTTACGTACCGATAATAAACCAATGATAAGGGTATTTATTGTGAGGATGCTAGAAGTGCTGAAACTAAACCCACTGTCTCAAAAACAAACGACTATCAACGTCAAGAAGAAATGTTTATCCGATGCCACATACAGAAAGTTTAGTTAGTTGGTTTAATTATAGTCCCTCCAAACAGCTATGGTTATCTCAGGACTGTCACCGCGTAAAGGTTCGGCCCGTATAGCAAAACACTACTAAGACTCCTGATCTGTAAAGTACCAAACACTATGAAAACCTACAAAAATAATAGTAAATTCATAAATGACACTTCCATCATTGCACCCGTACAGCAGCATTCCAGAACCGTTGCTGAGGAAAAACGTAAGCCATTCCGCTCTATGTATCGAGTCCCAGGTTTTTTTTAAATAAGTAAAAAAGATACCAAATACATACTAGTAAGCTGATATAACATGAAAACAAAGGCATTTAAGCAAATATGCCTGCAAAGAATGGACAACAGGTTGCTCACTCAAGTGCGTAGATATCCCGTCTGAAGCCAGTGTACAATACAGAAAGGACCAACATTCCCTGACACATAGACAGTCCGTAGTTTACTTTGGTGAGTGCAACACATGGCATGGTTTGTCATTATGCATATTGCAAAAAAGAAAAATAAGGCTGTGCTGAGTATCAAATCACATGGTGTAATGGCATCAACATTGCATTGTTTTTCGTTATGCATATCGCATAAAGAAAAATAATGCTAGTGCTGGTAATAAAATCCCATGGTGATGCACACATTGCAATGGTTTGGCATTATGCTATCGCAGGGGGGGGAAATGCTAGTTGCTGGTATAAAAGCACATGGTGAATGCACACATTTGCACGGTTTGCATTTATGGCATACGCAGAAGAAAAGAATGCTAGTGCTGGTATAAAAATCACATGGTGATGCAACACATTGAATGGTTTGCATTATGCATATTGCGAAAAAACAACTATCCTAGTGGCAGTATAAAAAATCACATGGTGAATGCACACATGCATGGGTTTTGCATTATGCATATCGCAGAACAATGATGCTAGTGCTAGTTAAAATCAACAGATGGTGAATGCACACATTGCATGGTTTTGTATTATGCATATCCATGGACACAAAATGCTAGTGCTAGTATAAAATCACATGGTGAATGCACGCATGGGAGGGGGGAGGGGGGAGGGCATGGTTTGCATTATGCATATCGCAGAAAATAATAATGCCTAAGTGCTTGGGTATAAAAGGCACATGGTGAATGCACACATTGCATGGTTTGAAATTTGCATATCGCAAGAAAATAATGCTATGCTGGTAATAAAATCACATGGTGAATGCACACATTGCCATGGTTTGTCATTATCATATAGCGAAAAATTAAGTGCTAGTTGCTGGTATAAAAATCACATGGTGAATGCACACATTGCATGGAGGTTTTGCAATTATGCAATCTCCTCAGAAAAAAATATGCTAGTGCTGGTATAAAAAATCAACGATGGTGATTCACACTTGCCTGTTGTATTATGCATACGCAGAAAGAAAATTAATGCTAGTGCTGGTATAATCACTAGGTGAATGCACACATGCATGGTTTTTGCATTATGCATACGCAGAAAAATAATGCTAGTCGCTGGTATAAAATCACAATGGGGAATGCACACATTGCACGGTTTGCATTATGCATATCGCAAAAGAAAATTGCCTATGCTGGTATAAAATCACATGGTGAATGCTCACATTGCATGGTTTTTTGTATTATGTATATCGCAAAAAAACAATAATGCTAGTGCCTAGTAGAAAATCCACATGGTGAATTCACTAACATTGCATTGTTTGCATTATGCATATCTCAGAAAAAATAATAATGCTATGCTGGTATCAAGGATCACATGTGATGCACACACTTGCATGGTTTTGTTTATGGCATATGCAAAAAAAACATATGGCTA
>JAGGCT020004036.1:1127156-1144232 GCA_017654935.2 Phymorhynchus buccinoides
CACCAATATATGATTGATGATAGTCGACAACTCCTCACCAACAGGGATAGATAATACCTGAAATAAAAAGTTACCCAAAGACAAGAGCGCAATATCGTTCTATTGGACCACGCACAATATATATGCACGTACTCACACGGACACAGATAGGGTAAATGAAGCACATAGTTTGAAGCAACATAATTTTTTCCAACACCAAGCTTTAAAAAAGAAAATCTTAAAGCATTTAATTGCTCTTTTAAAGCAACACGGTTTCTTGAAGCTGCAAGTTCTGTGTGGAAGTTACAAGTTCTTTATAACAGAACGCGTTTTCAAGGCATTTCTTAAGCAAATGTCATCCACAGCAACACATTTCTAACGTCCTCTTGCCAGGTGAGAGGGTGGGATGAGGGTGGGGGCTAAATTCTTTACCGAAAACAAACACCTGAAAATAAATTGAATCGTTAGTGTGGAAGGACAAATCATAGAGACCCATCACACAGGAGGCTATCAGGACTTCACTCAAAGAATCCTCAAAGTGCAGCAGTTTGGTAAGAAATGACGGCACCCAATAAGGGGGACAAACAACTCGATCGTCACAACAAAGGGTCACGAACAAAAGGGGTCGCGGGGGCGGTCACTCCTCCTTCCAGTACAGGTATTCCTCAGTTTTCTCCATCGCTCAGCATCGAAAATACTCCAGCGACGATCGATGGTGCGGCCAGTAGATCACCCACGACTCATCCCAGAGGGCCTGTTGCTGGTGGCAAACGTGTCCAGGACAGCATGGAGGGGTGGTGCTAGGTGGCAACATGCAAGGACAGCAGAAGGGATGGTCGCTGGTGGAACAGTCCAGGGACAGCAGAAGGGTGGTTGCTGGTGGCAAACTGTCCAGGACAGCATGGAAGGGCGTGGTTGCTGGTGCAAACTGTCCAGGACAGCAGAAGGGATGGTTGCTGGTGGCAACATGTCCAGGACAGCAGAAGGGCTGGGTTGCGATGGTGGTCAAAACTGTCCAGGAACAGCAGAAGGGTCGGTTGCTGTGTGGCAAACGTGTCCAGGACAGGCAGAAGGGGGTGGTTGCTGGTGGCAAACTGCTCCAGCGAACAGCAGAAGGGGTGGTTGTGGTGGGCAACTCCCTCCAAGGGAACGAAGGGTGGCTGCCTGGTGGCAACGTGTCCAGGACCAGCAGAAGGGTTGGTTTTCAAGGTTCCGTTTCCTCATTGTCGCCGAACGTATTGGCTGGAAGAGGAAGTTCTTTCTCTCGTTTCCACACCAGCACTGATGCTGCTGTCAGTGCTGTTGTCCGCACGGCCATCTATTGTTTCGCTTCCTGGTCAGCTGGATCTTCATCCTTCTCTCCCCCCGCCATGACTTTCCCTGATACGTCTTCACGAACATGGCGACCCTGAACACAAAAAATTGTCAGTATGCAGTCATTTAATAGGGTGATATTAACATATGATAGTGCGTACATCTTATAACATATTTTTCGGACTATAAAGGCGCACCCCCCACAAAAATCAGATATTACGATATTTCTTATATTTTTAGCATGTTATAAGCTCTGGGGTAAAACAGATAATCACCTGAAATTCCGAAATTTCACGTGAATCATGACTCACATTGTCAAAATCGAGAGGGACTACTCCCTATTAAGACCCCTCCCTTTTTAGACACTAATTTTGGGCCGGTTTGTCAAGGCAATTATTTTTTGGGTGAGGTTCCAACTGTCCTTCCAGAGCGGACAGACAAACACAACATCTGGCACAATAAAGCCGAATTCCATATGCGCGATTTTATAGGCGAAAATCGAGATGGCGGTTACTATTAATCACCAACCCCACAATAAGACATTTGTACACCCATAGGCGTGATAATCGCGAGCAGTCAGTCGAAAACTCGCCTCATGATTTTATTTCATCGCTTGGGGAAGCGAAAAAGTTGTTGTTGCCGTCGACAAATAGTCTGAAAAGTGGGCGGTGGTGCTAAACATCATGGCATTTGTTCAGCCAGCACGGTCCTTCCAAAAGTGTTGGAGAAAATTTTGGTACAGTGAAAACATGCTTACAGTTTGTAGCCCATGATCAGGACTTTTCGCACAATGTTTGAATTAGTGCCATCAAAACTCGCCGGCGATTTCTTTTAGTATTAGGTAATTTATAGTCACAGAGGCGTCTCTGTGAAATTACAGTTGCTCAAGCCTGGAGAGCGACGTTGCAGCCAGAGGCGCACACCCTTTTATTGTTGTGAATGCATGCAATTTTGTTGAGACGATGAGGAGGAAAGGAGGGGGTTGGGGAGTAAAATTGACGAAATGACAACTTTTTCTTCCTTTGTTTAGTTGCCACGGGTTTAACCGTGTCTACGTGCATGAGCACACGGCGACCTCGGTTTACGGATCTCACCGGAAAGAATATGAGATACTATTAAGGCGCAGAGGGTTCGATATGGGTTAAAAAAAATAGCACCCTGAAATTCGAAACTTCACATGTGACTCATGACTCACATCGGCAAAATCTCATCGATGGGGAATTGAAGCAACCTTTTTCGTTGCTGTCGAAAGTGCGTTCCGATTTAACTTCTTCTAGCCACCAGGGAGCATTATGGGCCCAGTACATCACTCTACACTCACAACAAATGCATAGAATTTCACTGCCAAGTGTCTGACTGTACCTGACATGATTGTCTATTTTTGGAGATTATGTTAGTGATTTTTTTCCGTTGGGGCCGGCGATGTGCACTCCCCCTAAAAAGTTCTCCACTCTTGTGGGTTGACGATGCAAACCGAACAACCAAGAACGTCAAGGGAAGGACACATGGCGTGGAAAAGTTAAGCTACGAAATAGCGACAGAATTCCAGCTTTAAAGAGAATGATCACTGTACTGCTGTTTGTCCTGTGTCTGTGTCCTGGCAGGCGCGCTTCAGGCTTCGGCTTGTCGGACGGACCGATGGAACCTCTGGCACAGACTGGGAACAGCTGTCACCACAAACGACATCGAAAATTATTTTTGCTGCACATGATTTGTATTCTGAAAAAGTGCCATCACGCAAACATCACCGAGATTAATGAGAAGGCTCGAAAAGGGCTTTTTCACTGTTTTTATCCTAAAAAACCCCATCCAACACACAGCCAAAAAAAGAAAAAAGGGACTCATTGATTCACTTCATTCTCAACCCATAGTCGTTGCTAGAAACATTACGTAAACGACGCAAACTAGCCAGGATAAGGTTTATCGCTTCTTTTAAAATATTTTCTGTTATTAAGAACAGAAATGACGGAATCTAACATTAACAGTACAGAAAATTCCCCTTTGTTTAAATGTAGGAAAAGTGATAAAATAGTGTATGCAGGCTAAAGTAGCATTGTACCATAGAGACTACAAAAAGTTTCACTGCTGCAAACGAGCGTCTCCAATGCACAGAGACCAGGACGCATTATGCGCGCACACACACACGACACATATATACACACAACTACATACATAGTTTCACATACCTGGCGTTTTGAAGCAATTTTTCGCCTAGATCTAGGCAGGCGTTTCAGTTTCCGCCGCCAGGGACCCGGGGACTCCTCTTCTTGACAGGCTGGATGATGTCTTGCTGCTGACATGACTGGAGGGAATTACTGGGGAGATTCCTATTTAGGGAGGGGTTTTTGACAGGGGCGGGACATTTTCCTCACCTTCGGGTACTCTGCGGGAGTAGGGATTTTCTTTTGGGGGTGGGGGAGCGACCAGCGGGCGAAACATTTCGCTTGAGCCGGGGGCTGACAGGGAGAGAAACGGAAGTTCTCTGGGGTTAGAGAACTTTGCGGGGAGTTTCTTTTGGGTGTGGGGGGCAGTGACAATAGGGCGACGGTTTCCGCTTTGTGTGGCGGGGGTGTGCTTGCTTGGACAGGGGAGGTGAAGGTCTCCTCTCAGACGAGGGTATCGACTGGGGAAAGGGATCTTTTCTTTGGGGAGTGGGGCCTTTGACCGGGGAGGAAGGCTTTCCTTTTCGAAGAGGGTGGCTTGACGGGGGAGAGGGGGTTTCTCTTGGCGACCCCTGCCTTCCTTCCTCCAGACTCGCCCCCCCCCCCCCACCACTGCACAGGGACAGGACAACGGACATTTAGTTTCGCTGCACAGGGGAATACAACGACATTAGTTTCGCTGCACAGACCCAGACAATCAACATTTAGTTTCGCCTGCACAGCGACAGACAATCGGAAATTTAGTTCACTGCACAGGGAAAGACAATAATCATTTAGTTTCGCTGCACAGGGACAGACAATCAACATTTAGTTTCGCTGCACAGGGACAGACAACGGACATTTAGTTTCGCTGCACAGGGGACAGACCAAGGACATTTAGTTTCACTGCACAGGGACAGACAACGGACATTAGTTTCGCTGCCACGGGGGACAGACAATCGACATTTCGTTTCACTGCACAGGGACAACAATCAACATTTAGTTTCACTGCACTGGGACAGACAAAGACATTTAGTTTCGCTGCACAGGACAGCCAATCACATTTAGGTTTCTCTGCACAGGGACAGACAATCAACATTTAGTTTCGCTGCACAGGGACAGACAACGGACATTTAGTTTTGCTGCCACCAGGGACAGAACAACGGACATTTAGTTTTCGCTGACAGGGACAGACAACGGAATTCGTTTACTCTGCACAGGACCGCCAATTGAACATTAGTTTCACTGCAAGGGACAGACAAACGGACAATTTAGTTCGCTGCACAGAGGACAGACAAGACATTTTAGTTTCGCTGCACAGGGACAGGACAATACAACATTCTAGTTTCGCTGGCACAGGACTAGACAATACGAATTTAGTTTCATGCACAGGGAAGACACGGAGATATAGTTTGCGCTGACAACAGGGACAGACAATCGACATTTAGTTGCGCTGCACAGGACAGACAATCGACAGTTTCGCTGCACAGGGGATCAGACAATCGCACATTTTAGTTTTCGCTGCCCACAGGGACAGGACAACGGGACATTTAGGTTCGCTGCACAGGACAGACCAAAGCACACTGAACCACTATCAAAAACAAACATACATAAATTATGACTAGCAAATACATTATGTACAAAATATAAAATATAAATACAATCATAATTTGAAAGGGAGAGAGCAAGTAGTGGGACAAGAAAAAAAGATGAGACTAGACGCTGATAGAGACATCGTCAAAGAAGAAAAAATAAAAAAGGAGCCTGATAAAGTGTGTCAATGAGAGAGAGCGAGAGAGAGAGAGAGAGACTGATCGAGAGATGAGAGGAGAGAGAGAGAGAGAGTCGCGGACGTGCAAAAAATCAACTTACAAATGCAGAGAGAACCCGAAAAAAAACACTTCAGTGTAAAGCTAAAAAAATAAATGAGACAGACACTTAAAATTCAGCCCCCCCCCCCCCATTAAATGGAAAGAAACAATATAAAACACATGCATTGACCCACAAAGCCTCATGTTGCTTTCTATGTCCCTCCCTCCGTTACAAACACACCCCTACCTTTCTTGGGGCCGTGGGGACTGTTGCCTCTCCTCCGAGGCCGTTGCGGGTCCGGACAAACTCGTTCGCCTGTCCACCTTAGAGGCTCTGTCAACATCACAGCGCGCTGTCAGCTACCACACAGCATCCATTGTCATTACAGCTGGAACCTCACTATTTAGGCCTTGAACAATCAGCCCACAAAAAGGTCTTTATTATAAAACAGGGCCTCCCAGGGACCCCCATTTGGGGGTCTAGAAGTACGAAAATCCTACAGGACCTCTATAAAGAATGTGCAGGGGGTCCCAGGGGATGCACTAAAAAAATTCTCTTTTAGCATCCATATGACCCACTGCGGACCCTCTATCCACCTCTAGACCCTTCTATACTGTGAACGTGAAGGAGTCCCTGGGACCCCTGGTTGTGCTGGACAATTGGGCGCCCTGTTATAGGGAGGGGTCTTGTATAGGGAGGGGTCTTAAATGGGAGGGGGACACTCAGTAGTCCGGATATGAAGGGGAAAAAATCGGTGATAATTTTTGGGGTCACATATTAGAGGGAGTATATAGGGAATGTCTATAGGGAAGGTTCCACTGTATCTAAAAACTACAGTAATAGCTATAGTCACTTGTGCGGACCTTTACTTGAACTCACACACCATTATTACAGGTTCTCTTATGCGATGGGTATGGCCATAAAACGGGTGAGCGTATGTATGTGTCCAGTTTCATCTGGTTTCCCCGCTGCATCCAGCCAACACATCCAAGTTCGCGGAGGATTCACAGGTAGATTAAGAAAGGCAGGAGAATGGGCCAGTAACATTAGAAGTCATACATGATGCACACCAACACAAACCCAAACCCAAAGATGTCTTAAGCCAAAATTATACCATGAGTTTGACCACGTCTTGGTTTTTGCTTACTATACATGTAAATGCCTCATTTTCGTCCACTTCGGGAAGTTCTCGTGCTTGAAATTCCTCTAAATCTGCCACAATCTTGACTCTGCCTTTTTCTTTGCTTTCTGTCATCTAATATCTTCTGACTTATTGACTTGTCGCTTTTGCCTCACATTTCCTATTAAAATTGATAATAGGGATTTTATTTTCTTACCCTGGGCGAAAAGACCAGGATATCATCCCCCAAAAAAACAGCAAAAGCACTTGCACACTATGTACAAAAAGCTAGGAGAGAACATATGTGTGCAACCGTTTTTGATTACCTCCCCCCAACGGAGCAGCCACACTCTGACTTCGTGGGGAGGATGCAAATTGTTATAACATTAAACAATGAAAAACAACCATTCATACCCTAAACACAGCCCACCTAGTTTTTGCCGGTCGACTCACCTGATTTCAGACCTGTCACTTTCTGCCTCACATTTCCCTATTAAAATGATATAACGAGAACATTCATTACCCAAACACAGCCCACCACTTTTTGCCATGGTCGCCTCACCTGATTTTTCAGACCTGTCGCTTTCTGCCTCACATTTCAATTAAAATTGACATAACATGCAGAACAAACATTCATACTCAAACACAGCCTAACCTAGTTTTTGCCGGAGTCGCATCACCGATTCTTCGGAACCTGTCGCCGACGCTTACCGCCCTGGCATTTCCTTGGCGTGGGGGGGATACCAAGCAGCATGGCTAGCGACCTCTCTGAAGACGGAGACGACCGTCGGGGCAGAGGACGGTGAACCGCCTCCTTCCACCAGACCCACTCTTGCCTGGGCAGCACCCCACTATGAGGAAGTGCGGGAAGGAGACAGGAGGGGTAAGAGGAGGGGACATCGGATCTGGACCAGGCTCGCTGCACTTCGTGGGGGCGGCGGAATTGCTGACGGGGCCGGGGCCACATCGCCTCTCCACACGGTCCGAATCCGAATCTGAATCAGAATCGGTGTTGTGGCAACACATACTTGGGCCGATTAGTAAAAATGAACAGCAATAGCATGCACAGTAAAGCAGAATAGGAATCAACGTCTGTATGCTGAACATTTCAAGAAAACTACATTGGGGGAAGCAAAAATGTTGCCACGAAGTACAAAAACCCCTGACTGGTGATGGTTAAAGAACCTTAAACAGCCTTATGAAAAACCCATGCAACAAATGTTTCAACGAAGTACAAATAACCCCTGACTGTTGATGCGTAAAGAACCATAACAGCATTATGAACCCATGCAAAAAATCGTGTTCAACAAAGTACAAATAACCCGACTACTGATGCGCTTAGGTAAAGGGAACCATAAACAGCCTTATGAACAACATAACCAGAAATTAAAAATGAACAAATGAGCAGACAAAAATGTTCTACGGCTTTCATTCTTCAAAGGTGTTCTTTAAATCGGACTGGATATTAACCCCAACCTGTTCGTGTTCCTCACCTATCTCTTTCCAGAGCAGGGGCAGAATGCTACTATTTGGTAACATTTTCTATAAGACATTTGTGGTGTGTGGGTGCTAAACTGCAACTTTGCCAAAACGTTAGACAAATGTGTATGATGACCCAACGGGAATTTTCTGAACAGTACTGTATTTTACGGACTGTAAGGGGTGACACTTTTTTTTCAGACTGCAGATGACTGCCTTACATTTATAATCTGACTGATTATATAATAGGAAAATATATAGTAGCAGAATCTGAAAATTTGGGTTTAAAATGTGTGTGTGTGTGTGTGCTCACTGTGTTGTTGCTTCAGAGTTGAGAACCGGTTCAAAATCTGCAACCCGGTTTAAAAACCGGTTTTGTCTCTTCGAACGGTGTTTTACCGAACCGTTTTTTTTAAACCAGTACTTCGCCATCACTAGTTTCATCTATGCAAACACATTATTATATTTGTCAGAATATTCACACACACGCACGGCGCCCGCGCACACACACCACAATAAAGGAAACATTACTTATGACACACACACATCTCACTCAACACTCAGTCAAAGTCAAAGCCATACACCACCACAAACTAGAAACAGCTACTCTTGGTTTACAAAACACCAAAATCTGTGCTTGAGATCAGTGTTTTTTTTGAAAAGAATGGTTCTTCTAAAAAAAAAACCTTACTTTCAGTTGTCAGTTAAAAAACACGCGTGTCACAGCAACTCAAAACGGTTTTCGAACCGCGAAAGTTTAGCACCGGTTTTCGGTTCAAACCCGTTTTCCCCCCCCACCTAGTTGTTGCGCCTTATAGTTAAAAACAACAACTGTACAATGCAAAAGGCAAAGCATCTTAAGTTCTACTAACTCTAGAGGGCACAATCACTGGAGGGATGACTGGGTATGACTTCGCGGGGCCGAGGCTTGGCTTCAGGTGCTGGAAAAAAACAGGGAGGGGTAGTACAGACCTCTGGGGGAGGAGGGCCACCCAGCGACATGGGATATGAGTAAGACCCCTTGGTAAAAAACATCAACAAACATATCATTTACATAGAGACATCATTGCAAGAACATTACACAAATAATTACAGGACAATAAAAAAAAACAAATTGAAATGTGTCTTTGTTTTGTCCGTTTAGTTGCCAGCACAGTTGGGGAATACGGGGGTGGGGTATTTCTTGTATAAATAGTTGAACCACCTTCTGGAAGTTCTATGCTTGTAACTTCCTCTGGTCTGTCACTCTCTCTCACTCTGCCTTTTCTCTTTGCTTATGTCATTACTATCTTTCTGCCTTGCCGGGCCATTCTTCTGGACTTTTATTCAACACTTTCAAAAAGATTTCCTCATTCCCGAGGGAGTGCAAAAAGTACTTTCTTTCACAAGTCAAGTTTGGTACTTTATCAAAAAATGCTGAAGCTTTTTTTCTCACGGAAGCATACAACTTGATAACTTTACAATCCCAACTTCATGAAATCACTATGAATGATAAGCTCTCTATTTACCCTTATCTCCATGTGCCTTGAACTTGCCAGTCGGGTCTGAAGCCTGACCAACTCTCGCACAATGCACAGGTGGTTTCACTGCCCGGGGCTGCCTCACAGTGCTGTACAAACACAGCGGGCCCTGTGTATCCACATCATCATTGATACATGATGAAGACACCTTATTCACCCCCAGCCCGCACACAAGGTGGTTTCACTGCCCGGGCTGCCCTGCACAGTGAGGTACAGACACAGGGAGCCATGTGGATACACACCGTCATTTATACAATGATGAAGATACATTTTCACACCCAGCCCTCCCCCCCCCCACAAGCACGGTGGTTTCACTGCCCCAGGCTGCCTCACAGTGACGGTACAGACACAGGTAGCCTGGGGATAACACACCTAGTCAGTTAATACAATGCTAAGCGCAACGCCGATGACCATTACTGCCTAGTAATGGCAAAAACGCCTAGTAACGTTAACGCCATGTACTGTTGAAACGCTGAGTACAGCAAATTTGAAGCGATTCGGTTAAGAAACGGCGGGTTATAAGGCCCCGTTTTCCCCGTTGGCGCTGCTGTGAGGAGTGATGCGCTCTCGCCTAGTAGACGGCACATGCCTAGTAAAAGTAACGCCAAGTACTGGTAATGCTGAGTAACAGGCAAATCTGAAGGCGATTCGGTTTAAGAACGGCGGAGTTAGAAGGACCCGTTCCCGTTGGCGCTGCTCTGAGAGTGATGCGCTCTCGCCAATTCGCTCAAATTATTTCTTGCCAGGCTTTGCCCCAACACAGCAAGCCTGACAGCAAATTTGAAGCGAATCCTGCTAAGAATACGGCGGGAGTTTTCCTGAAAAGGGTGAAGCGGCGTATATCTCCGGCATTTCTGAATCGATTCGCTTCCGGTTTGGCACATCGATGTCACCTTCCCCGGGTCCATCTACCTGCCAAATTTCGAAGGCAATCGGCACAGAAACGCGGAGATACGGGCCGCTAGAGGCCGGCGTATGCGGCGTTTGCGAACCGCGCAAATGACAACGCCGCCTCGGTTGCCGTTTGGCCTATCGCCCCGTTAGGATCACCGCAAATTTGAAAAGCGATTCGGTCGAAAAACGGCGGGATTATAAGGCCTGTTTTTTGTTTCAAACACACACACAACAACGACACTTGCCCAAATTACTATATGATGACGATACATTCTGCACACCTAGAGCCCTCCACACAGGTGGTTTCACTGCCCAACCTGCCTGCACAGTGATGGTACAAACACAGGGACCCCTGTGGATAATAACACATCGTCATTTATCCAATGATGACGATCATTATGACTACCTCCAGCCCTCCACAACAGGTGGTTTTCACTGCCCCGGGCTGCCTCACAGTGACGGTACAGACGGTGACGGTACGATGTGGATAACACTCGTCATTTATACATGATGAAGATACATTATGCACACCCAGCCCTCCATAAGGCACAGGTGGTTTTATTTCCCGGGCTGACTCACAGTGATGGAACCCTCAGATAGAACGCATCACAATGAAACGTATACTATATAATTCACAGGTCCAGGTCAGAGAATGAAGAACAACTAGGCCTTGCGGCCTGCTTATAAAAAAGAAAATGGGTTTATATTACGCCCTCTTCACCTTTTTGGGCATTTGTAAATATAAAGATGGGGGGAACAATACTGGAGGCAATACCCGGAGGGGTAGGAACTAGAGGCAGTGCTTAACCAGTAAAGTCCCTGTAAATTATCTGAAAATACTTTGGGGTTTCAGCAGATGCAGTCTCTTGGAGGGCACCAGGGGCAGAGCTTCAGATTGTTGTCAAGCTTCATGGGTCATGTGACCCCTGTTTCCAGAACATGAGGGGTCAATGTTCAAAGTAATGGGTCAGTGATGTGTCACTGTAGTAATACACTTAAATTTGGTTACAAACTTCATGAGTTGCAAAAGGTCACCCACCCTGGCACAGGATGAGAAGTAGTAGAAGTAGCAGTCGTCACCCACAGCGGCCATGGTGGAAGTAGATCGGCACTCAGGACTGAAGACCCACGATGAAAGCAACACGTGGAGCGATCAAGAATAAAGATGATGACAAGACCCGTTATCGATGATGATACTGAAAGAAGCAGAGGGTTGAGGTTGATGGTCGTAAACGCGCAGCAAACTGTCTAACAGTACAACTTTGTTCCGATGTTAGTAGAAGCTACAGGCTAGATCCTGGACTAAAATTAGATGGATGATTAATGTTTTGCGGTTGGCCAGGTAACTATGTTCTTACAATACAGTCCGCAAATAGAAATCATAGGTATCTCCTTCCCCACTTGCTCAACAGCACACATGTGTCTGGCACCTAACAGCAGTGGGCAACAGGACAACACTGAATAGTAACTAACCATCATCATCGGGCGACGTATGGATCGTCATCATCATTATTAGCCATCATCTTGATGATCCATCAGACCATCATCATCAGATCCGGGAGAAGACCCAGAGACTGGGTACTGAAATCAAAGCTCTTCAAGTACAAGCCACGCACGCAAACTCATTTCAATTGCAGAAGAATACATTTCTGAAAATATTACATTAAATAAGAAGACAAAGCGAAGAAGAGGCATATTGCATACTACGTAACTAGTCACTACTACTACTATACGGTTTACTATACTACTACTACTACTAATCATATAATAATAATAAGAATAGGGAAAGACGGGGTAAAAAGCGCATGGGCAGGTGAGAAGACAACCCCAATTATCTCATGAAATGAAGCCAAATTCAGTCTCATTTTGCCCATGAGAAGATCGTTAATGTCTAGCATTCGTCTCAAGAGCAAATTTGACTGACATTTGCTTTATTTCATGAGATAATGGGGGTGGGCTTTTTACCCGCCCATGCGCTTTTTTTTACCCCGTCTTCCTCCATAATAATAATCATAATAATAATAATAATAATGATAATACAACAAACGACAACCAACAACAAAACAAACAACAACACAAAAATAAGTGCATTTACTGGAGAGTAATAATAAACAACAACAACAACAACAACAAAGCCAACAACAACAAACCAACAAAACAACACAATAAGTCATTACTGGAGAGGGGTAAAAAGCTATAGGCTAGTATTTAAAATCGTCTAGCCCTTTTTCAAGGATTTTTTTTTCAACTTTATCGCTCTTCTTCGTTTATCAAAGTCAGCGTTTTAGTTACTAGGTCAGCTCCATAAAATCATCTAGGCGTAGGCGGACTATCAAGTGTTATTTCAAACAGGGGGTTCCCTCGAATTGGGCAGTGCTGTCCTGTCTAAACGCCGGCGGGGTACATGCCAAAAACGGTCACACACACATAACAAGTTCTAACGCCTTAGCTGGTTGTATTTGTACCGTCGTGTTCAAGTGCTTCGAGCTTTTGTTGGGATCGGATCCCTGGAGTCTTTATTAAGCCAGGGTAAGGCATCAAAACACCACATAAGCGGGATAAACACGCAGCAAAACAGCTCGTAACCGCACAGTTCACATACATAGCTGAAACTTGGGGTTCGGAAAAAGTGATTTGAGCCGCCCATTTCCGGTCGCGAATCTTCCCCACAGAACAATAAACTTTCATCCTTCTTTATTCACCTGTATTTAGGGGTTTTACGGCGGTACGGAACTGCATTGGTCTATGGATGGAAGTTCGCGAGATACGTCGCGTAACGGCTTTCGCCCATGTGAACGACGGGGCTGAAGCGAAAAAACCACGGTATAAACAACTAAATTCTGGGGGGGGGGGAAGGTATATTGAGGTTAGAGTTTGGGCTTCCCTCCTAGTGGAATACAAGGGGATGACACTAACACGATATGTATTATTAAAAATTCGGGACTTTACTGATGTTGCACTGCATCCGAGCATTGCCTCCAGGATCGTTCACACCATCTTTATATTTACAAATGCCCCACATGCCGAAGGCCGAACTAAGTTGGCTTTCAGTTTTTTTCTGTTTTTGTCCTTTGCCAATTTACGATCGCAAAGGAGTAAGTTTTCGTTCAGGTTGGTTTCCTTTTTCAGTTGTTGTCTTTCTGGTCTGTCCTAACGATCTCCCGATACGCGGCTTGAACAGAACTGAACTTCAAATTTTGTGTGGTGGTGTGTCTTTATGAGAGGAAGGCATCCGCACAAAAGTTTTCGCTGACTCTGAGTCATGACCATGGCGTATGACCTTGAAAACCCAAATCGTTAAGGGGGCCATAACTTCCACACCGCAGGTCCAGGAAGTCATGAAACTTGTGCATGGAGGTCCTTTCGCTTATGGCCGTTACTGACTCAGTTATGGCATACCAAGGAAGGTCAAGGTCAAGGTCAGGGAGAACGTATTATGCCTTGAAGTCTGGTAGGGGTGCGTGGTGCGTTGGGGTTTCAGGCTGAACAGCATATCTTCAGTAAATGGTACGTCATCACCGATTTCGCACTTTTGCAATCTTGTTGTGAATGCTGTCACCATTGAGAGGAAGGCGTCACGCGGCAAATTATTGACCGTCACTGGGGTTCAAAGAATGGACGCCTGTACGGGAAACAAACCGAAAACATTGTTATGGGGCTGTAAGAGTCCACACCGTGGTCTTGGGGCACGCATGGCCATGAGTGCCCGAGACGAACACGAGCCCACCCCAACAACCTCAATGAACATACCATACAGAGTGCTCCTAAGAGCCTCGTCTTGACCCTCAAAATATAGTCTTTTAACAGAGACACACTACAGGGCCTAACAATGGGGTCAGACATAATATGTAGTTGCACTAGCAACAAGACAAAGGAGCACGCTCACACGAGTAGCCTTGAAGGTGGTAGGGGTCTAAAAATTGGGTTTTCCGCCACAAAAGTAAAAAGACTAATATTTAACGGACCCGGCGAAATCGGTAATCAGCATTACCGGAAATTGGCGTTACCGGTACTAGGCGTTACACCACACGGGGCGTTGCGCTAGTGTTCATAATTATGCCCAGAAGGTTAAACATGTATGCACGCATAAATTGCAGTACATTTTAGTCAATAGTCTCTGTCCACGAAAGTATGCTTTCTCAATTGTAACTGATTCACTCTATGACTAGACAGGCGCTGTCACTCGGAAATGCCCGGTGTGACTGGCTAAAGGCCGTACTCCACACATCTCTCTCTCTCAGTCTGTACAGACACATCAAACATATGTCCAGGCATACACACCATCTGATGACAACCACATACTGTTCTACACGGAATCTGAAGAAATCCTACTAGTCAAAACGCAGGTAATGGGGGACGTCCGCATTGGTAACGATTTCATTCAGATAAATATAGAATTTCATCAGCGATCTTGTATCGGATGTCATACAGGGAATAACAGTAGAATGAAATCAGTACAGATTTCGTCAGATTCATGTAGACAGTAGACACACAATTCACAGTTCGTGCCTTACAGGCGTCGTCAAAGTTGGATGGTCGTACGACTCTAGTTGGATGTGTGATGCACGGCCGGAAATGAGAGTGAGTCATCGAGCCTTTTTTTCAAATAAAGCCTGTTTGTACTCGCGCCTCAGCTTATTAGAGGCAATCTGAACGTTGAAGAAACGTACGTAGCAGAAAGTGAAGCTGTTGTTGTTATTGACTGTGTGTTTATTCCGCTTGCCCTCAATTGAAGACGAATTTACCAAGACAACATTCAAGGTAAATCATTGCTAAATTAGCCTCCATCCAGGAGCTTTGAAATCTCTTTGTCGTTGTTGGCTGGTCTGTTTCTGTTTTGGGGTTGTTGTTTTTCTTTCTTTCTTTCGTTCTTTCATTCTTTCGTATGTTGTTGTTTCTGTCTCGTGGCAAATAGTTTCAAAATCCTAGGGTGAAAGGTTGTTGTGTGACTCCCAAACTAAGAAGCCTTATAAATGCTTCGGCTCTTAATTAAGGGCAAGCCACACCCATACGAATCGTATCTGTGTGCTATGGCCTATGTGATCTTGACGAGGTGAGTCATGAATCACGTGAAACACTTCCGTCTACAGGGCCAGATCACAGACTTTTGAAGGGGGAGTGCTTGAAAAAAAATTTAGGCTGGGGTCCAGGGGCCGCTAGGCACACGTGGGAGTTTCGTGCAAAGCCACTCGATGGTGGGGCGGGGGGGTTCCAGGGGGTGTGGGGGGGGGGGTGTTGGTGGGGGGGGGGTACCAGGGGGGCAAAAAAACCCGTTTCCGAAAACGAGTTTTCAACAATTTAAAACTGTTTTGTGGCATCTCCTATGAGCTCAGAACAGAACTTCTTAAGAACGTTTTATCAGTTTTGCACCTTGCTTAACTTGCAGTCATAACACACAAAAGACAAACAAACATTGTCACCTTATTGCAAGAGCATCTCTTCTTTTTTTTTGACAGCCGAGGGTGGGTGGGGGTGGGGTTGGGGGGTGCGAGCACCCAAGCACCCCCCCCCCCCGTAGATCCGGCCTGTCTGTGTGCATTTGCCTGTGAAACCATTTCTTTTTTTGCTGTCCCATCTTCTCCGCCGCTCATTCCGAATCCCAATTCGCAGCCACAACCCCGGCCACTTGTTCAGGTCCGCGAATCCGAGACCATAGTCCAAGGGGAGGATCATTTTAGTGCTAAGGGTTTTTTTTGTCCTTGATTCATTAAAAAAAAAGATTGAAGGAGTGTGGTTTTATCTGTGTGTATTGCCTGGAAACCATTTTCTGTTTGTTTTTGTTTTTTTTTCCTTTTTTTTTTAAAGCATGAATTTAATCAAAGTTTGGTGTGAATCCGAGCAGTCCATTTCCATGATGAATTTAAACCAGGTGGTATCGTGAAAGAATGTCATGTATGAACTTTTTTTTATATATTTGGTATTCAGTATTCAGTAACTTTATAGTCACAGAGGTGTCCTGGAAATTGGTCGCTCCCACCTGTAAGAGCGTCGCAGCCAGACGGCGCGCCCACTCATTTTTTTAATATTTTTGCATGTGATTTATGTGTGGACTGATGACGAAGAAAGGGGTCTGTGTGTAAATTATGACCAAATGACAACGTTTTTCAGGGGGGGGGGGGGGTTGCGATTGGGTTTAATATGTGCTAAGTAACATGGGCCCACGGCGACCTCAGTTAATCGTCGCAAACCTAAAGACTCCCACGTTTTCAGACTGTAAGGCCCTAGTTCAAATGAAATGAAAATCCCCTGTATCATGTTCGAACTCGGGTTTATTGTATAACGAGGCTCTTATCGTCAAGGTAAGCAGAGCAGTCAGTCCCAAGACGGGACTTCTTGATTTGCTCATGGCGACATGGACAGAAAAACTGGTGTTCTTTTCATTTTGCAGTGGGAAATGAGCTAACTGGAACTCCCGGTGGGATACTGGGGAGTCTTTTGTATAAATAGTTCCCCCACCTTCTGGAAGTTCTGTGCTTGTATCTTCCTCTAATCTTGTCACTCTCTTTGACTCTTCTGCCTTTTTCCCTTTGTTCTGTCCAATCCTACTATCTTTCTCTGCCTTACCTGTCCCATTCTCCAGCTTTTTTCATCGTAAACACTTTGAAAAACATTTGCAAACTTTTTGGTTTTGTCAAAAGATCGGCTATCTCAGAATGACCTTTCAGTCCTTTTATTTTGCTTACCAACAAACAGAACAAAACACAACACACAGCTTTGCGATGCTAGTGATCACAATGTTTGAGTTGCATGCATGTGTGGGATGAACACATTGTATTTTTGTATGTGTGTGTGTGTGTTGTGTGTGTGTTGTGTGTGA
>JAGGCT020004036.1:1144732-1177520 GCA_017654935.2 Phymorhynchus buccinoides
AAGTTTCCAAGTATTTAGTTTTAGTTTTGGTAGCTAGAAGAGTTAATGGGGTGGTGCTGCATCTTGCGGTGACGCGCTCTCCGGGGTGGAGCAGCCATGAATTTGCAAGTGTCTGAGGGACTTCTCCCTCTCACTTCACTGCCAAGCTGGCCTGCAGTGTGTTTGACTATTTTCAGAGCTTTCGTTAAGGAGCGCGCGGAGGGCAGGGGGCGCTCGCATTCGCGGCGACGCGCTCTCCAGTGGGCAGCCAGCCTCGAATTTTACGAGTGTCTGAGCAGCTGACTTCTCTCTCCCACTCCCAGACACTCGCAAAATTCAGGCTGCTCTGAAAATAGACAAACACACTGCAGGCACTGCGCGCAGTGAAAGCCTCGAGAGTGGACAAGAAGTCGCTATCAGACACAAAATTCGCGCTTCTCCCACTAGGAGAGCAGCCTGAATTTTGGCGAGTAGTATGTGGCTAGAAAATACCAAAATACCAACATTTAAAAAAAAAAGCAAATTTCTCGCTAAAAATAACAAATAACAAAGCAACACAGATTGTTGTAGTAAGACTACACATACATTAAGCGTCTCTTCCTTAGTGAAACCTTTGTTACTACATGTTGGTCTAATGTGTTTTAATGACGCTGTATGCTTTCTGTCTTCAGGTAGTCGCCTATGTGTGTGTGTGCCTTGTGTGTGTGCATGATGGGTTCTTACAGCCTTGTGGTGTTAGCTTGTGCTGTGGTGCATGCTGTAGTAGTGTGTGTGTGTTTGTCGCGTAGTGAATGTGTGATGTGGTGCAGTGTGTGATGTGTTTGTGTGCGCACAGCAACAGCTACATTGTGCTTGATTTCTGCGATGAAAAAACCGGCATCTTGATGCTAGATCGACTTCAGCAAGCTTTGCTGAGATTGGATGGGAGAAAGAGAAAAAAACTCTTGGTGCACTGTCTCTTATCGTCTTCTCTCTGTTGCTCTCGCTTTCTCTGCTCTGTGTCGTGTGTGCCGTGTGTGTGTTAGTGTCTGTGTCCTGTGTGTGTATCGTGCGTGTCGTGACGTCGTGCGTGTGCAAGTTGTGCTGCTTCGATGATGTTGTGTGTGCATATGCAGTCGTGAGATGTGTGTATAGAGTAGTTACGTGCGTCCCGTGTATGTGCGTGTGCATGTGTCTGTGTAGATGTGTGTGTGTAGTATGAGTGTAAGTCTGTGTGCGTGTGATGGTGTAGTGTGTGTGTCTGTGGTGCATAGTGCGTGCCATGTGCCTTAGTGTGTGTGTATGTGCCGTAGTGTCTGTGTGCATGTGTGATCGCTCTGTCACTAGATGATATTGCGTGGCCTGCACATTCTTGCCGTCCTCAATTCGCTTCCCGTTACTGTCACCAAAGTGAGAGCAGTAACAGTTTCATCAAATATCAGTGTAATGTTGCCCACTCTCCCTATTATTTAGAGAGAGAGAGAAGGGGAAGGGCGGGGGAGGGGTTGGGGCAGGGGGAAGGAACGGGGCTACAGTTGGGTAGGTGCAAATGTAGAATCTTGTTACTGTGATTTAAAGACACACTGAGACACCACAATAAGTCCCTGTTATTTTCTGGTAGCTGTGATCCCATATACAAATGTCCCCAACTCAATGAGCGCTGCTCTTTAAAAGTTTTGGTTTGCAATTTAGAGACGCGGCAGTTGTATAGAAGTCAAACTGGTCAAAACACGTAAACCCATGATTTTGACAACGCTGATCTGTGTCTTTAGAGCTTTAAAAGCAATGAGCACAAACTTATTACAAAGAAGATCATTTGCTAATCTTGTGAATTTATTGCCACAATTGTGTGTTGTGTGTGTGTAGCGGTGTTCTCCCCTTGCCCTAGTCCCAACCCCAACCCCATGCGCTAGCGGCAATCACTGGCTGGCCCTATGCTGATAAAGAAGGAGTGTATAGGTGAAAGTTGAAAATCCTCTCACAATGTGAGACCAAGCACCACTGAAAGCGGACATTAAGTCGCTGCGTTTAGTTCCTCACACAGCAGCTGGAAAGTCAGAAATCCACTTTTCGTCCATTTTGTGTTGTGGCGAATTGTTGTGCTTACTACCTGACATCTTCATATTTCAGTCCATAAAGGCATGAACTTTCAATATGGGTCTCTAATCGCGTCTGACAAACTTGTGCTTCAAAACGACAGTAGGTCAATGCTTTATCTTCAGCTAAAGATAGACTTTAGACTGCGTATTTCTCAAAATGGCCAACGCCTAACGCCTACTAACTTTAACACTGCTAACACAGATTAAATTGACGACTCTACTACTGTAACCACAAATTAAAGTGGTAATGGGTAGACAAAATTGCGGGTACTTTGTTTAAAAAAATAATTAAAAAATAACTACTTGATGATTGACTTCAAATGTCAGTGGTTTGTAGTATAAATGAGGGTGAGAAGTTTAACATGCCAATTTTTTTGCACGTTAGGTGAATATTTTTTGATTTTGGATATTGCCAGTTATTAACTCCAAAATACATAACGAAGGGGTGTTACGCGGGGCAGGTATTTAGACGGATTGGTAGAGAAAGTAAACGGATGTCATTGGGCGGCAATCAGGCAATAAGGACGTAAAAAGTTAAATGCTCATAGAGCTGGGTGAACGGAGAAAGCATACAAGAATGTGTTGTTGTATCATTAGAAGAGAATCGTTCTGACATTTTCTACAAATGAATAATTATCTCAGAATGGGCAGTTTGACACTTAATCGTCCCTTTCGATGTGCTGGGTCACATATATTAGACATTTCATAATTAGTAACAATCCTTTGCGTCGTGTGCATTTGTATAAAAGATTTTGAGAAATCCAAATGAGTAGGACAAACAAATCGTTGTGGTATAATGCGCGAACCATCTTTGTTAATCCTTCCCAGCAGCCTGGTATTCTATTAGCGATGTTCATTAGATAGATGTCATAGCTTTTGATGTACTAATCAGGAATGCTACTTGTTGTTCTAGAACAGGCAGGATGGGATGTGATACTCCCCCAACACATGCATATCGTCGGTGAAATTAAAAAACCTTCGTATCTCAATTTGGTAGCTTTGAGAAAAATGAAAAAAAATGTATTTTAACAAGTACACTAATTGATTAACTATGATGAATATGTGTTCAAGACATTGCGAGTTTAGTCCTCGCATTCATCTAAAATGACTTTTTTTTTACATCTGACAGAACGAAGATACGAGTTTTTAGTCCCTTAACTCGATCTGAATTGGCCGACTTACGAGTTTTTCTTCTATTTTCGCAACCTATTTACCCCAGATAGAAAGTCGTGAGCTTTTGTGGAAGGTGGCGGAAAAAATCGAGATGAGCTCTGACTAGTATCAGACTCAACCCCACCCAACCCCCAAAATCGCAGACTACAACATTTGGAATTTCAATGACGAATACAGTGGAACCTCCTTATAAGACCTACCATTGTAAGACTCCCTCCCTCCCCAATAAGACCTACTTTTCTTCAGAGAACATATAGCCCTATCTTTGCTAAGTATTAAAATTACCTCCCTTAATTATGCCTGCATGAGGCTGACGTCAGACAGTTCACATAAGCTAGAACGCCAAGAGCTACATCAAAATGTATATGATGCCTAACTGAAATGGCTTGTGCCGGGATTGTATCTATAAGCCATGACAAGCTCCCAGCATAACATCATCAAAGTCAAAATCCCCCGAAGACGGAGTAGTCCGGCTGCTCCACATGCGGGGTAATCAAAACTGGTCACACCTGAAAATTGTCTATCATCCTAGCTGATTGCATTTGTACCTTAACGGTTCAAGTGCTTCTCGCTAGTTGGGATGATCCCTGGTAAAGTCTTTTAAGCTCAGGGTAAGCCAACCAAACCAACAAACCAACCACCAACCTCCTATAAGCACCCTCCCTTTATAAGACTCAATTGGCAGATTGTTTGGCAGTCTTATCGAAGGAGGTCCACTCTGTATTTGATCTGTTAGCTTCACTGTTTTCAGATGGTTCCTGTTCACCAGATCGGGCTGGCGGCATGTCGGCGATGGATCGCAGAGCTACAGCCGCCACCGTGTGATTAGTGCTGCGGGGGGGGGTACAAGGTGACTGAGATTGAGAGAGATGGCGGTGCTGAGGCGGGAGTTAGAGAGAAGAAGAGGGGACGAGAGAGAGTGAAGAGAGAGGGGAGGCGAGAGAGGGGGAGGGGGATGAGAGAGTTCCAGAGACGATGAGAGAGATAGAGAGCGAGATAGAGAGAGAGAGACGAGATGGGGAGCCAGAGAAAGAGTTATAGAGAGAGAGTGAGGGGCCGAGAGAGAGAGTTAGAGGGAGGGGGGAGAAAGAGGGAGAGAGAGAGGCGGCGCATGAGAAAGAAGAGAGAAAGAGGGCGAGAGAGAAAGAGAGTTATATATAGAGAGAGAGTGAGGGACGAGCAGAGAGAGTCTTATAGAGAGAGAGGGGGGGGAGAGAGAGATAGAGGCGAGAGAGAGCAGTAGAGTTATGAGCAGACCGAGGCGAGAGATGAGAGAGAGAAAGATGGGAGCAGAGTTAGAGAGAGAGTGCTGAAGAGAGAGGAGAGAGAGTTTAGACTTAGAGAAGAGAGAGGACTCAGAGAGGGGGGTGAAGAGAGAAGGGAGAGAGAGAGAATCTAGGGAGAGAGAGAGGGGAAGCTTCAGAGAGAGGAGAGAAGAGAGGTTAGAGAGAGAGAGGGGAGAGCAGAGTTAGAGAGCGAGTGCATGTGCGAGAGAGAGAGGGGAGAGATGAGTAGAGAGGGAGAGAGGAGAGGGGGGGGAGAGAGTAGAGGGGGAGAAGAGAGTTATAGAAGAGGGGAAGAGAGAGAGAGGAGCGGAGAGAGACTGAGAGAGGGGGGGGCGAGAGAGAGAGTTATGAGAGAGAGTGCAGTTGGGTGAGAGACACAAGTGGAAATCTATAAGTCAACATGAAAGACAATTCTTTTAGAGCTACGCAATATTTTGCAAAAAAAGAAAAGAAAAGATGTTAGCCATGAATTTATCGGTTTAGCGGCATACTGGGGCCCATCTCATTTTTCTATAAAAAATAGGTGGCAATCGCATGTTCTCGCATCATGCGCGTTGAAGCTCGACGCCATGCTGCCATTGTTGCTATGGTTTTGACTTAGTTGAGTCGATGTATACTCGAATTCACGAATAGTAGCTCTCACAAGGTTTTCTTTTCTCTCGAAATCGTCTATTGAGAAAGAGAGAGAGAAAAAGAATCGTGAGCGAGGGAATCCAGAGTAACAAAGACTGTGAGCCTGTGGCTGTATCGGGTCAAATAGAATGCAGGTCTGTTACATGTGGTTTTTACATTATAATATGGTGTTTTGTTCTGTTTTCTTTATGTTTTGAATAAAAGACTTTATTGTGTGCTTTCTAAAGAGCACTATACATAATGTAGACCCATACACCACAAAGTGGCGTCTTACGGTGAAAATGCAGAATTTTGATATATTAGCATTAACATCATCTGCAGACACTTACGCTTTCTTTTGAATATAGATTTATTAGCTTTACTCAAACAAAATTTAGGAAGTTATGGGGTGTTAAAGAGCGTAATCCCCAGACAGATGGCTCTTTTTGACGAGAAAACGATGTGTTCAAAGATTTTTGACACCATTCTAGGCACCTAAGCGCTAGCACTGAATAGTGTAGCAGTCGAACCGATTCAGTTTTGAGGCATGGCTACATCGTCACGCCGTCAGTTTCGTTTTCATCGTCGGAAATATACTCGGTAGAGAGTTAAAATATTTTCGCCTAACAATGCTCCAAGTCTCTCCTTGATCCTGCAGCTGGTAGGGTTGTTAAACGTGACCGCAGATTGAGCAAAAACGTCAATCTTTCGAAAATAGATCTCGTCTGCCATAATACATGTATGCCTTCGAAACTGCAAGCAGCAAGTATGTTCACTCTCGACCTAATCCCGTTGCGCGTTGGCCTTTCTGGTAACTAGAGACAGAGTCTATCCTACATCTCATGTCGAAGATTTCAAAATTTCGTACTCTGTGTTTACGCTAACGTTTTGCTAGTACCAGCTTACTGATCTGGTTAAGATTTCAAAACGAGCAGAAGCAGGTTAAGGTCACAGCTTTCCATAGATATGTAACATGATGCGGCCATTCAGGGTTTCAAGTTTACAGTTTCAATCAAAAATTTAGTCTTTACCGGGCCGTTAAAATAGGATAAATTTGCATGGATATGTCATTAAAAGGTAGTTTTAATGCTATTTACATTTGAATTCACTTTGTCCAATGCATGAAGTTGAAGTCTTAATGGTGGCCAGAATCCGCATTTTAAGTGGAAAACTCAAAATCCCAATACTTTGACCCACTGAACCTTGTTCAGGTGGCCATCTACGCCGTTAAGACCCGTTCGTGACATGAAAACTCGTGCCAGTCACATAATCATGTAACCAATCTTCAGCGTGTATTATCTATATGATCATTATAATGCAGGGCGGCCTTCCAAGGGTCGTTGCGATGTTCAGTGAGGCGGTCGCGAGTTACATCCTGCAGTGACGGGCACGAAACCACCACAGCAGCCCCAATCATTACTATCATTGTTATTAATTAATCACAGTATAACTTTCAGGGGGCCTTCAAGGTATGTTTTTCGGCGGGTGTGTGGAGCCGTTGACAATGTTCATGAGCGCGGCTCGCTGCAAAGCGCGACTGGGCACCAAACCCCCACAGAGCCCCAAGAAGTACGAGCTGGCTCCCCTGACGAAAATGGGCACCGCACGGGCATCGTGTCTGTGGTTCGACTGAAGCCATCATGCTACCGTCAGAGATATGGTAAGGTAATGAGATGTGATTGGTGATGTTGGTGATGATGATGATGATGATGATGTGATGATGATGACAATGATGTATGGTGATGTTGATGATAATGGTGAGATGATGGTGGTGATGATGTGATGGATGAGACGATGATGATAATGCGTGATGATGATGAGTTAATGATGATAGACTTGCCCAGGCATGTTGTTGTGGTCGACCGGAAAGACCAATCAACGCTACCGTCAGAGATGCTGGTGAGGAATGACGATGATGGTGACGATGATGATGATGGTGATGTGAGATGATGGTGATTGATGCTGTGATGATGACAGCCAGTGGTAATAAATGAGAGATGATGATGGTGATGTAACAATAATGATGATGGTGATAATGATGATGATGTGATAATTTTATGAGATGATGATGGTAATGATGATGATGATGATGTTAAGATGAAGACTCTCCCTGGTATAGTGTCTGTTTATTGAATCTAATAACCATCACCACTACCGTTAGAGATATGTTGAGGAACAACGATGATAATAATGGATGACGATGAGACCAATGATAATGATGAATGATGTTAATGACCTCTGGTCGACCTGGAGACCATCAATGTTACCATCAGAGATATGGTGAGAACTACGATGATGATGACGATGATAGCAATGATAATAATGCATGAGATGATGATTGGGGTATTTGGTATATTCTGGTACAGAGCTTATCTTTGTGAAATTCAGGTGCTCCACCTGGAGGTCATATAAGGACATTCTACTGTACAACTTAAAGGGAATCTATGTATATGGCTTGCTATCTCGTGTGTTTTTTTTTACGTGTGGTCAGTCACGGACGACCCAGACATCATGGGTCTGCTGGCCCATTTCCAACGACCTACTGCCAACGATGTACGGTAGCAGCCCATGGGTTTTACCGGAGAGCGGCATGCTGTGCGCACCGACTGCAAGCTGGGCCACAACTTCCACATCTTCCGCCGCATGGACCACCCCTGCAGCTCCTTGCTGGGCGCCGTGCATCACTATACCGCTGCACGCGGGGACACACCGTTAAGGTCAGTGAACCGCATCGGTCTAACCCTTTAGCTTGTACGCGGAAACACGGCGAAGGTCAGTGAACCGCATCGGTTAACCATTTAGCTGCACGCGGGGACCCAAGCTAGGTACAGTGAGAACTGCATCGGGTCAAACAATTTAGCTCGCCACCGCGGGGACACCACCCTGAGGGTCAGTGAACCGCGTCGGTTACTCTTTAAGCTGCAGCGTGGGGACACCACCGATGAGCGTCAGTGAAACGCGTTGTGTAACCCTTTAGCTGCACGCGGGGACACACCACTGAGGTCAGTAACGAATCGGTTTAAACTCTTTAGCTGCAATCGCGGAGGACACCACCACCTAGGGTCAGTGAACTGCATCGGTTAACCCTTTAGCGCATTAGCGGGGATACACAGATAAGGTCTGACCGCATCAGTTAACCACTTTAGCTGCATGGATAAGGTCAGTGACCGAACTGTAAAACCCTTTAGCTGCATGGCTTAAGTGCCCAGGAACCGATCGGTTAACCCATTTAGCTGTTCCATCGCTAAGGTCCAGTGAACCCGCATCGGTTAACCCTTAGCTGCAATCGCTAAGGTCAATGAACACCGGTTAAACCCTTTAGAACTGCAGGTAAGGTCAGTGAAATGAACTCGGTTAACACTTGTAGCTGCACCGTGGAGACAAAAGGTATCAGATGGTCAGTGAAGGTCAGTGAACTGATCGGATGTTAACCCTTGTGCTGCATCACTAGGGTCAGTGAACCGAATCGGTTAACCTTTAGCTGCGTCGCTAAGGTTCACTGAACTGAACGGTTAACCCTTTAGCTGCATCCTAAGGTCACTGAACTGAATGGGTTAACCTTGTAGCTGCATCGCTAAGGTCATGAACCGAAATCGGTTAACCTTAGCTGATCGTGGAGACACCCCACAAATATACCAGAAATATATGGACCGATATATTTTTCTTCATAAAAAAAGGCGCTTATAAAGTCCATTCATCATTATTATTATTTTTATAACGTGCAGCGTGAGCATGTGTCGTTCACTAAGGACAGTCGGTGGGGGCAGTCGTACTCATCGCGGCACACACACGTCTTCCCCATCACGCCTACGGAGGTTAGCTTCAGCCTTCAAGCTGTTTTTCTGTTGGTATTTCACTGGCAGCCTATTTCAGGCAAAAAATACTATTATACTGAACTTGGTAGAGAGAAAATAATTATCTGCAATATGGGAATTCATATGTGGACATATATAACATTAGGTCTATCCGTTATGCCCAAAACTAAGACAATAGGGTCTTTTGGATACTCAGGAACCCATTTGATGCCTTTAGTGAGATAGTTGTTTTAACACTGTCGGTGCTAAAATGCAGAACTTGGCGGTGAAAGGGTTAAAGTGTCTGGATGGAATTTATTTTTCTTGCAAACTTCTACTTTAGTTTATTTTGTAATAATGCTTTTCTCTTATTTTTTCCCTCGTAATATTTGTAAAGCGCTCTGAGGATGATTTCATCGGAAGAGCGCTATAGAAGTTTTATTTTATTTATTTATTAGTTGTATTATTATTATGTAGTTTTTGAGCGAAATTTGGTGACTCACTGAAGGGGCACTGGGTTAGCCGGTGTCACTTAGGTTTTTAGGATTGATTTAATTATTGTTTCTTTTAGAGTGCTCTCCCAAGTTTTCGTCAATGTTTTATGCCACACAGTAAGTTTGAAGCTGTAACAAGTCCCCTGTAAGGTTACCGAACGCCATTACTGCTGTCATAAACGAAGAGTTGGCTCCCTTCTCAAAATAATCGAAACTTAATGTTTTTTGCGACTCCGGTTGTTGTGCCTTGGACTTTTCTTCGCGAAAAAACTAGTAGAATTGGGCATTTAAGCTCTACAACAATGCTTTTTACATCCAAGAAGGCTGATCATTGATGATGGTATCTCGGATGATAAAGGGATTTTTTAAGCATTTTAATGTGAGTAAATTGTCGTATCAGCGACGTTACCACTTTCGATGTTGCGAAATCGTTGCCTCTCTTCTCACGATTTGTTTCACTAATAGGGCGCCCTCGTTATTAGGCGAATATGTCGAAATTGAGAAAAATATCGCGCTTATAGTCACGAGAATTACAGTATTTGTTTGTTGTTCAGGGGCGGTGAATGTGCGCACTCACTGTGGGTCGCGGGTGGTGAACCGGGTCAGTCGCTTCCACAAGAGCACCGTATGAGACCTGGAAACAAGGGGCGGCCGTCGAACACAGCCCGGTGCTGTCCCGTAGCCCTGGGTCCGCCGGTGGGTCATGTGTCTGTTGTTATGTGTTGGGTATGTATATACCAGTGGAAACCGCCCTTATAAGACCCTTAAAAAAACACCAAAACAACCACCCCCCCAAAAAAAAAGACAAAAAAAAAGACCTTCCACGTAAGACCTGCCTTCTCTGAGAATTGCCTTCTTTGAAGGTTACAATCACCTACCCTATTACAACTCAGACCTGTTTACTCTACTCTTTCGATAAGTATCTACTCAATTTGGACCTTCTACCGAAAACAAAGCTCTATTACTCATTTTTAGTGAACATTGTTTGATGGTTTAATGAAAAGGACTACACATGTGGACACCCAAAACTAATTCATTTCAGCGATTGAGACTACTCAAGACTTTTGTTGTAGGGGGGTAAATACAGGTCTGCAACTCACTCCCACTTAAGACCTTATTTTGGATGGTTTTCCAAGGTCTTATAAGGGAGGTGCGCAATGTCGATGTAAAGATGGTTGGTTATTTTTCGCAATATGTGTCAGCGTTTTCACCTGATTCAGAAGGATCTCTTCTTCAATGAGTCGCTCAGACAGTTTGCTGTTAAGAGGCGCAGATGCGTTGTGCTGCCGTTATGCGTTAAAATAAGAAATAGTTGGGTCCAGCATGTCGTCTTCGGCTGGAAAAAATCTTTGTAAGCGTTTCTGAAAGAGCCAGGAGAAAGGTCAGTAAAGTCAGAAAAGATAGTAGCATGACAGTAAGCAAATGGAAAGGCAGATGCCAGAGTCAACGAGGCAGAAATATTATGATGAAGCTACAAAGTACGAACTTTAAGGAGGTGCGGCACTGTTTTGTATGAAGACAGACCCCCACACCAGTATCCCAACGGCGTTAATGTGTCTGTAATGTTTCTCTCATGGGTGACGTGTCTTCGAAGTATCAAGGGGAAGCACTGGAGGTGTTATCGTTACTAACACACATATACAACACAACAACAACAACATAAGTATTTATACAGCGCCTGAATCTTGATAGAATCTAATCAAAACGCACACACACATTAGCCATTAATAATGCATTCAAGCAAAAATGCCAATACAAGCGAACACGCACGTTGACATAAAATGGTTATACAGCCAGAAACAGACCGAAAAGCAAGAGAGAGGAAGAGAAAGAGAGTGGATCCTCATGGCAGGGGAACAGGTGGGTTTGAGGTGAGATTGAAAAGCAGAGAGGGTCGGTCACTGACGGAGGGAAAGAAGGGAGTGTGTTCCAGATGGTCGGTCCGAGACAGCAAAAAAGAGCGCCGACCAACAGTTGGAAATCTATACCTAGGGATTGGAGAGAAAGAGGTTCAAAAACTGAACGTAAGGCAAGGTGGGCAGTACACACACATATCATTTCATCATCCCTATCATCATCATCATCCTATCATTTTCATCTCATTAGCATCTTTATCATATGTAGGCCCTAAGGGCCATACCCAGCCTGATCCTCCCTGGTTAATATAAAAATGATTATTATGATGATGATAATAATGATGATGAAATAACAATGATGATGTATGAATGATAACGATGATGATGAGATGGCGATGTAAGGATTGAAGATGATTATGAGACTAACGATGATGATGATGATGATTTATCCCCATGCCAGGCTCTTCAGGACATACCCCAGCCTGATCTGTCTGATATTATAAAAATGTGATTCCCATAATAACTGTGATGAACATGATGATGACGACGATGATGATGATGATGGATGATACGGATAATGATGATGAGGATGAAGATAATGACGTGATGATGATGATGTTAATTCATGATGATGATGATGTTATGATAATGTGCCGATATGATGCATGATGATGACGATAATGTTGATGATGACGATAATGATGATGATGATGATGATGACAATAATGATGAGAGGATGATAACCAACGTTAACGATGACGATGGTTTCATGCCCCTGGCAGGCCCTCAGGACCATACCCCAGCCTGATCCGGCAGAACGCCCTCGAACAACAACATGCGGGAAACCCCGCCTGCCCTCCCTTCCCCCACCCCACCCACATCACACCCTGGCACAGATAAAGTCCAGGACATCATCGTCGGGGTGGGGCGGCGGGAATCAGCAGCTTCTGGGCCCATACGGCCCAAGCCTCCGCCCCACAGAGCTCGGCCACGGACAGTGTGTTCAGCGTGGCGGTCCGCTTCTGCTCGCCCTCAGGCTCTGGGTCACTGGCTCCTGGATCGAATAAAGTGTTTGTGGTGTGTAGTTTGTGGGTGTGTGTGTGTGGTGCAGTTTCAGTTGCTTCGCTTCACATATGGGTTACTGTTCCATGCATCGAAGTAGGTGTTAGTGGGTTTTTGTTTTTGTAAGAGGGATGTTGTGAGTCCCTCTCATTTTGTTGTGTGTTCTGGTGTGGTGCATGTTCAGTTTTGCTTCGCTCTTCACCTATGGGTTACTGGTTCCCTGGATCGAGTCAGTTGAAACCTGTTAGTACGGAATTCCTAAGGGAGAGGGCCATTTACTCGTGGTTAAGCATGCTCGTTTTTAAAACAATTTTTTTCGATTTTCGGCAACCCCATGACGAACCTATCAATTGCTCCTCACATCTACTGTGATGTGCGTTGCTGGTTAAAAATGTGAAAAAGACAGAAAAACCGAAAACAAACACATTGCAATTATGGACAGTTTTGGCCAGTCTTGGTAGGTGGTGCAGTACTGAATGTTTCATAATTTGATCCCATGTATCTTAATGTTACTATCTTAATATTAGGCGTATGTTATTATGCTTCTGTTGATTGTGTTGTGATTGCCTTTAATATGTCCTAATTTAATCCCATGTGTCTTAATGTTATCGAGCTTCTGAGATTGTTTTCGTGATATGTTTTTAATGATTAATGTTGCACATGATGCTAATTTCATCTGCTGAGATATAAGTATACTGGATTGACTTGACTGACTGGAGGTTCCACTGTGCCATAACCTTTTTTCCCTCCCCCACCCCCTACTCCACACCCAATGGACCCTTGTTGCCAACTTTCTGCCATTATGATTGCGTACTCACTGTCCCAACCTCTCTCATCTCAAAACATTTTTTCCTTTCTTTCTTTTTTCTTTTTCTCTGATTGTGTTCACAAAATGCATGCCTTGCTCTTGGTTTCAACTTGGTATGCATAAATTTATGATTGGACGCTAGAGGGGAAGGATTGTTTTTTTATTTTGATCTGTGTTTGTTTGCTCCTTTGTTGCCTGCTCTTGCCTCCTTTTTGCTATAATTGCGTTTGCTGTTTATTGTTTGTCTGTGTGATAAAGGCGCATTCTTCGAAAAATATCCAGTAGTTTGTTTGTCTCTTGTGAATAAAAAATGTCACTTTTACACTTGTCGGGTGTTGTTGTTTGTGTAGGTTGCAGTCTGTTTCGTCTTTTATGACCTTTCTAAGCAACTGTTTCAGCAAAGATCATGATCTAGCACGTCAAGAATATTTTATTAACGGAAGAATAAGCAAATCAACAAATCAGTATGTTTTGGCAAAAAGCTGTAGGAGTTTCCCCTTCATATCTGGCCTATGAGTCCACCCCACTATTAAAGACCCACCACATCATGTGTCAGAAATCACAGTTTTCACGTGTTCTCCCTATTATAGCTGTAAAGAAATCTTAAGGAAATCTTCCTAGCATACAGGAAATGTCACACGTGACGTGGGGGTCTTCTTTAAAACTTTTTTGGCTGATTTGTCAAGGTCTAATAGGGAGGTTCCACTGTAGTACAGTCGACCCCCTCAAGAACGGCCCTCTGAATTACGACCTCCCCTTTTTACGACTGAAATCTGAATGACGGATCGTTTTTTTTTCTTCTAAACTTGCTCCTCATTTACGACCCCTCTAAGCGGTTTTTCGAACGTAAATCTTGTTGATTTATATGACCGATGCAACACATTCTGACAATTATCAGCGCAAAAAACGAATGGTTATCTTCCTTCTCGGCATCAGTTCGAGCGAACGCACAGCTGGGGGGTCCCACTGTGGTTTTAGGATCAATCTCGTAAAAACGAACCGTTCTCATGCCGAAAATTGAAGAATTTAATCAGCGATATCACGATCTGACACTAAATGTTATCACTTTAGGAACATGTGTCATCACTGAGCAGGTTATGATCAAAAGTTTGAACTGAAACGGTCGCGATCGTTCGATCTTTGCACGATCTGGCACAAGTAGCCTAATGCGAAGGCAACTCCCAAGTTGAAAAACTAGGTGTCGGTCACACTCCATAGTCTGGAATCAGTCTGACTGGTCTAACTTACAAAAATAAGTTGAAAAGCAGCTCCTTTTCCGTTATCAAACTGATAACTCGGCGTTTAGTGAGTGCACTGAAACACTCACGAATGCAAACAACACACAAAATCCGATAAATGAAAGCAGCTGGTGCATTAGCGTTTGCCGTGATTCGTATTTGCGGTGTATACAGCCCCCGGCGCCATTTTTGTCAGCGAGTTGTATGCGCGGTAAAAGTCCGTTGTGTGCAAACTGTGATTGAAAATTGAACTGCAGAGGTAAAATGTGAAAATTAGTCTCTGTATGTTGCTATGTGTAGGTTTGTGTGTGAGTGCAACACGGGCCGACACACTTTCTGTTGAGCCCGTTTCGCTCGTTTTCGTTATATTGCTAGACCACGATGTTTCATTCAAGAATCGACGGAGAAAGCGATGTTTTAGTTCTAGTGTATGCATGTGCTGTGCGTAATATACGGTGTAGTGAGTCACTGAGTGGCAGGTTGGTCACCATGATTTAAGACCCCCTCTTTTACAACCGATTTTCCGCGATTTTTGAAGGTCTTAAAAGAGGGGGTCGACTGTAGCATTATTGTCCTAGATTATAAAATATTGTGATTTATTTGTGCCAGCCACCGACTTCGGGCAGAGGGTGATGGGGAGGGTCTGTCGTGGCGAGCCAGAAACGGCACATTGGTGGCAGTATTTGCTGGAGCCCCGGACCAAGACTGTTGGCCCCTGCGACAAGGTGTCTGAGGACATGCCTCTGGAGGTGGTTGGGTGGGACCTACTGGCAGGGACACTGAGCAGGTGACAGAGAGAGGACAGAGAGAGAAGAGACCAGACAGAGAGAGACAGAGAGACAGGACTGTGGCCCCTGCGACAAGGTGTTCTGAGGACATGCCCTCTGGAGGGTCGGCTGTGGTGGGACAACTGCAGTGGACACTTGAGCAGGTGACAGAGACGAGAAGAGGAGAGATGAGAGAGACCAGAGAGAGAGAGACAGACAGACAGACTGGGCCCCCTGCGACAAGTGTCTGAGGACATGCCTCTGGAGGTGGATGTGGTGGGACAACTGCAGGGACACGAGCAGGTGACAGAGAGAGGACAGAGAGAGAGACAGACAGACAGACTTGGCCCCCCTGTGACAAGGTGTCTCGAGAATGCCTCTGAGGTGGCTGTGGTGGGACAACTGCTGGACACTGAGCAGGTGAGATAGAGACAGAGAAGACAGAGATGAGAGAGAGACAGATACAGACAGAGAGAGAGAGAGAGACAGACAGTGCTCCCAGCGACAAGGTGCTGAGGACATGCCTTGGAGGTGGCTATGGTGTAGGGACAACTGAAGTGGACACTGAGCAGGTGAGAGAGAAGACAGAGAGAGACAGAGAGAGAGAGAGAGAGACAGACAGACAGTTGCTCCCAGTGACAAGGTGTCTGAGGAACAGGCCTTGGAGGTGGCGTGGGGGACAACGCAGTGGACACTGAGCAGGTGACACAGAAGAGAGACAGGACAGAGAGAGAGCCAGACAGAAGTAGACAAAGGTAGACAGACAGGCAGACAGAGACAGACATAGAAGCAGGACAGACAGAAAGGGGGAGAGACAGGACAGCACCGGACCCACCTCAGCAACAGGCTATGCCCCAAGCATTAGCATGATTTGACAGCTAATGGAAGCAGGCGGTCTGTACAAAGAGACTGTCACGGAATGGTAAACATTCTTTCAGGCAGGACTCTTCTCTTCGCCTTAGGCAGCCAACTTCATTATGTGAAGATTCGCCTGCACTTTAGGCGGGTGTAGTACGAAAAAGACAGAAAATAAGTTCAGCAAAGATAGGGTAGAAAGGGAACTGATGAGATATTATGGGGAAAAGATAGAGCCCAAGATATCGGACTATACCCCTGTTGCGTTGTCTTGTAGGGGCAATATGGCTAAGGAATCGCTTTCGTGCATTGCAGAGAAAAAGAGAGTTTTCTGTTTACATCCTGGCCAAACAGCTGTTGGAATTATCAGGAAGGGATCAGTTCAGTTCCCCTTTTTTAAACACCTTTTTAAGTCTTCATGAACAAGATGCTCTTGGGACTCCGCTGATCTCCACCGAAGTGAGTCAGCAGCAGTTGCAGTGTCTCCCGGTGGATGCCTCCTGAAGACTAACATAGATTCGCTTTCCCCTGGACTGCTGGTCTTGGATCTGGAACTAAACAAGCGGGGAGCTGCGAATTGGGATTCAGAATGAGCAGCGTGGGAGCAACGGCACTGTGCGACCAGAAGATGGGCCAGCAAAAAAAAGATGCTCGGTTGAGACAGAATTGGAAAAAAAATCAACAATGCGACAAGATGTTATTGAGGTGTAATAATGTGAAAATGTAAAAGAAAAAACCTACCTATGGTCGATTAGGCTCTTACCCTCGCTATGTGTTATGCTTGTATGTATAGCGTATGCACAACTTATGGGCTTTGTTGTGAGCTGATGTCTGAAATGCGTGATGTGCAGACCCAAGAAACGCCCCGATGTGAAGGCCACCCTGCCTTAAAAAAAAAAAACAGTCCCCTAATCCAGGCCACTGATGCATATGGAAACAGCCAAACCACCCTGCGGCGGGTGAGATATGTGTGTGTGTGTCTGTGCGATTGTGTGCTGTTGCAGGGACTCCCAATAGTCCTGCCAAAACAAGGGGTCCCAGGGACTCCTTCAATACAGAATAGAGGGCCTAGAGGTGGGTAGAGGGTCACAGTGGCATTGCGAATGCTAAAATAATGTTCTAGGCATCCCTGGGAACCCATGCACACATTGTGTGGTTGTAAGGTGCAAAGTATGGTAAGCTGAGGAAGTAAACACAACTCTAGCGGTTGCACTGGAGCAGTAGAAGTGGTTGTGAAAAGCGAAGCAGACACAGCTGTAGACAGGGTTGAAAAGTCTTTAAAAAATTGGCTTTGGTCTGGGAGAAATGTGAAATAGTTTGTGGAAAAGTCATTGATGCTGTCAAAAAAATCATCGAGACAAACAAGGGAAAAAGACTGACAGAGAACTGAAAGGACACCCTTCTCTTTTTTTTTTAGCGTACCTTTTATCTCATTTCAGGTTTAAACTCACCCTTCCTGACGAAAGAGATGAAATGAAATCTCAAAAGCTGAAACCAATGGTGTTTTGTGGTAATTTTGTGCAGTAAAAAAAATCGACGCAACAATTTGCTTCCGAATTGATAAGAAGTAATTTAATTTAAATTATTTTCCATATAGCAGGACTCCTCGATTGTGAGTTTCTTCCCTTCACTTCATTCCCGTGTCTTTGGGATACACCGGTGCGACTTGAACGATTGTGATTCGAAGCAATCGTGTTGCATGTCGTGAGAGGTCTTGAAAATAGGATAAGGCCGTCTGTAACACATAAGCGGATCTTCCATGCGGAAACCTGTGCGCTAATCCATAGATAAGTGAAAACAAAGAAGGGAAAAGATTTGGCACGTGTCCGAATTTTACAATAGGCGTAACTTTTATCCTTCTTTCTTCACTTATTTAGGGTTTTCTGTACGGGGAAACTTGCATGTATAATGTGACCAGGCCTAAAGGATTTTGCAAAGGTCTTTGAAAAGTTTTGTGATTTCGGTATGAAAAATTCTGTATGAACACTGAAAGATTTGTGAGTTTTGTATGAAAAATCTGTACGAGCACCTGAAAGTTTGTGAGTGTGTATCGAAAAAATCTGTACGAGCACTGAAAGTTGTGAATTTGGTATGAAAAACTGTACACGAACCCTGAAAGTTGTGAATTATTTTGGTATGAAAAAATCTTGTAGAACACTGAAAGTTTGTTGAATTTTAGAATAAAAAATCTGTACGAACCCCATTAACTGGTGAGACGGAAACACATATTTCGTTGCTTGTTTGGTGGCAGACGCGGCGAGCCGGGCCCCGTGACGCGCTAAGACTCCAAGGACAGTCGGTCGTGACCACAGCAACAGGGATGACCAGCTGGACGTAACAGTGGCTGTCCAGGTACTGGACGGGTCTCTGTGCGGGGTTTGTGCTTGTCCCATTTAAACCCTTCACCGCCAGCCACCTTTCAGCCAAAACTTCCATAAATTACTGGTTAGAAAACAAAATCCATACTGCCAGTATTGGGGATTTCTGTGACGTATAAAAAAGGTCTGTCCAAAACTAGACAATAGGGTCTTGGCTAATAGACCCAATTTGTTGCCTAAATGAATAGGTATTATAACACTGTGATGCTAAAATGCGACTTTTGGCAGTGAAAGGGTTAACCCTTTCATCGTCACTGTCGCCTCTTTGCACACAATCCTTTGACACCCATGTCACTAAAAGTGAACCTTATGTTCTTAATTTTGGAGGTAAGGGGAGACCCCTATTTTATGCATGTCAGAGAGGAATCCCCAATATTGCAGACATAATCTTCTCTCTACCCGGGTAAGTTTTAAGGAAAGTTTGTCTGAAAAATGGCTGGCGTTGAAAGGGTTTTAATTAATTTAATTTTTTTTTTTTTTTTAAAGTAGTTGTAGATAGCCACCGAAAAATTCTCTAGCCACTGACTTGTCACTAAGTGGCATGGTCACAGTGTCCGAAACTTACTGCCCCTTGTGTCTGCCAAGAAGTGGGTGTAAATCCACTATTGACAGGACAGCCACAACAACAAAACATTCTGTAGTTGTTTCCTACCTCCCCCTCCCTTTAGGTGGTGTCACATCAACTGAATTGATTCCATCGTGCAATGAGGCAGGGGAAAGATGCGACTCACATACAATCTGTGCTCAGCTGTGCCAATGCTCATTGGGGTTAACATGATTCCACGTGCCAGAGGGCAGGGGAAAGATGCGACTCACATACAATCTGTGCTCATGCTGTGCAAGCTCATTGGTACATGATTCCATATTTTTGTTTTTATTTTATTTTTTTTTTTTTGTGCAATGAGAGGGGAAAGATGCGACTAACATCAATCTGTGATCATGCTGCATGCAATGCCATTGGGTTTACATGATTCCACGTGCAAGAGGCAGGGAATGATGCGGACTCACATTACAATCTGTGCTCATGCTGGCAATGCTCATGGGTTTACATGCTTCCATCGTGCAATGAGCAGGGGAATGATGCGACATCACATACAATCTGTGCTCATGCTGTGCAATGCTCTTGTGGGGTTTTTACCGATTCCATCGTGCAATGAGGCAGGTGAATGATGCGACTCACATAAATCTGGCTCATGCTGTACAATGCTCGATTGGGTTTACAAATGATTCCAATCGTCAATAGGCAGGTGGAATGATGCTACTCACATACAACTGCTCTGCTGTACAATTGCTCCTTGTGGGTTTACATGATTCCCTTGTGAAATGAGGCAGGAAATGAATGCGACTCACATACATCTGTGCTCATGCTGTACTAATGCTCATTGGGTTTCATGCTTCCATCGTGCCAATGAGCAGGGGAAGAATGCTACTCACATACAATCCTGCTCAGGCTGTAACGATACTCCTTGGGTTACATGATTCAATCGTGCAATGAGGCAGGGAATGAGCGACTCACATACAATCTGCTCATGCTGGACTATGCTCATTGGGTTTACAATGATTCCATTGTGAAATGAAGCAAGGGATGATGCGACTCCATACAACTGCTCTGCTTGGCAAATACTCATGGTTTACATTATTCCACGTGCAATGAGGCAGGAGAATGAGCGACTCAACATACAACCTGAGCTCTGCTGTACAATGCTCATTGGGTTTTACTTGATTCCATCGTGCAATGATGCAGGGAGATGCGACTCACATACAATCTGAGCTCATGCTGTACAATGCCTCATTGGGTTTACATGATTTCCATCTGAAATGAGTCAGGGGAATGATGCGACTCACATACAATCTGTGCTCATCTGTACAATGCTCATTGGGTTTTTACTTGATTCCATCGTGCAATGATCAGGGGAATGATGCGCTCACATACATCTTAGCTCCTGCTGATACAATGCTCATTGGTTTTACATGATTTCTCATCGGGAAATGATGAGGGGAATGATGCGACTCAATACAATCTGTTTGCTCATGCTGTACAAATGCTCATTGGGTTTACATGATTTTCCATCGTGCACTGAGGCAGGGGAATGATGCGACTCACATACAATCTGCTCATGCTGTTACTATTCTCATGTGGGTTTACATGATTCCATTGTGAAATGAGCAGGTGGCTTATTGAGTGCGGACTCGCATACAATCTCTCATGCTGTGCATCTCATTGGGATTTACATGATTTCCTCGGCAAATGAGGCAGGAGAATGATCGACTCACATACATCGGAGATTGCTGTTCAAGGCTCATTGGTTTACTTGAATCCATCGTGCAATGAGGCCAGGAGGTGATGCGACTCACATACGAATCGGTGCTCATCGCTGCTTGTAAACAATGCTCATTGGTTTTACATGATTCCATCGTGAAAATGAGGCAGGGGAATGATGCGACGCCATACAATCTGTGCTCGTGCCTGTACTAATCTCTTGGGTTACTGAATTCCATCGTGCCATGAGGCAGGGGAATGATGCGACTCACATACAATCTGTGCTCATGCTGTACACTACTCATTGGGTTGACATATTCCATCGTGCAATGAGGCAGGGGACTGATGCGACTTCCACTACAATCTGCTGCATTCTGTACTATGCCATTGGGTTTACACTGATTCCATTGTGAAATGAGGCAGGGAATGATGCGACTCACAACCCATCTGTGCTCATGCGTACAATACTCCATTGGGTTTACAATATTCCATCCGTGGCACTGAGTCAGGATAAGGATGCGACTCACATACAATCTCTCATGCTGTGCATGCTCCTTGGTTTACATGATTCCATCGTTCAATGAGAAGGGGAAGGATCGACTCCACATACAATCTGAGCTCATGCTGTAAGCATGCTCATTGGGTTGACATGATTCCATCGTGCAATGAGGCGAGAAATGATGCGAATACACATACAATCGTGCTCATCGCTGTATTATGCTCATTGGGTTACATGATTCCATCGTGAAATGAGGCAAGGGAATGATGCGACTCACATACAATCTGTGCTCATGCTGTACAATGCTCTTGGGTTTACATGATTCCATCGTGCAATGAGGCCAGGGGAATGATGCGACTCCACATACAATCTGGCTCATGCTGTGCAATGCTCATTGGTTACATGATTCCATCGTGCACTGAGGCAGGTGAATGTGCGCCTCACATACAATTCTTGCTCATGCTGTCACTGCTTCATTTGGTTTTTACATGCTTCTTCTTCTTTGATCGCTCAGACAGTTCCTTTCATTTGAGCGCAGATGCGTCCATGTTTGCCGTTATGCGCTAACTATTAATAGGCCCGCAAGTCCGACATTTCAGCGGGAGATGTCTTTTTGAAAGTGTTTCTTGAAAAAAGGCAGGAGAATGGACCGGTAAGGCAGGAAAGATAGTAGATGAGCAGTAAGCAAAAGGGAAAGGCAGAGTCAAAGAGAGTACTATGACTATTAAAAGAGTTACAAAGCAGAGAATTCCAGAAGTCTGGGGGAACTATGTACAAAATACTGGTATGCCCCCTGGGAGGAGTGGGGGTGGGTACATGCTAATTGGGAAACAGGCATACAAGTACCATGGGGAACATTGCTACCCACAACACAAACGTCATGAGAGATTATTATGTTTATACAAATTGGTTGTAAGCTCTGTTTCTGTATGTGTGTGGGTGGGAGGGGGTATGAGGGGTGGAGAGGTTTTGAATAATGTTTGGTGCTTGTGAGGGTGTGGGTGTGTGTCGCCGAAGTGTTTTATTTTTCGTTGTATCTAACACTATTATATTTATGTATTTATTACAAGGAAAATGGTTCAGAAAGTTGTTTATGAATGGAGTTTGTGAATTATGCATGTCCCTTATTAGTCTTTTACTTTTTATGTGTATTTTTTTTTGCATACATTTGCATGCCGACAAGATTTTTCTTTATCGTTTTAGCAATAATTAATTGATTGATTGGCCATCAACTTATTGACCTTTATGCTGAACAGTTACAGAGAGAGAGAGAGAGTCCCTCATTTGAATGTATAAGACCTTTGCTATTTGGTAGTTTGGTATATTCTAGTCACAGAGACTTATCTCTGTTGAAATCCGGGTTGGCTTCCCAACCCGCAAGCGCGTCGGCCACAAGCGGCAGTGCACCTTTTTGTTTTTAGCAGGGGAACGGGTGAAGAGAGGTTGGTGGAGGGGGGGGGGGGTGGGACTCGGAAACCTCGCTAATCAATTTGGTCATACCAAGCAGCGGGATTTGTCCCTGCTCCATAGCTGCCAACTGTCCGGATTTTTCTGGAATGTCCCCCGAATTTCTAAAGTCTGGTCAGGAAATCCAGAAACTGTTTTCCTGATTTTTGACATTTCCAAGGAAATCGGGGCCACGAAGGATTTTTTTAATGCATATTTCTTATTTTAAGTATGAACATACGCATCCAGTTGAACTTTAAAGTGGATTTTTCAGAACTCTTTTATAGACTTTTTTGTATGTAATAGAATACACTTTATTTATCAAAGGTAGTTTTATAAAACAAACATGAAGCCGTGCAATATTTGCATTTCAATTTCATAGAAAAGCTTCAGCTTCAAGATGTTGCCTCACTCAACACCCCACGGGCATGCTTCTGGGTCGTACCGGGGCCCGCTGAAGGCCCTATCCCAATACTTTTTGTAAGGAATTTCATTTCTTCAAGGTTGGCAGCTATGCTGCTCTTACCGACTTTTAACTGCCGTGGTATTTTTACGTGCGTAAAGCGCCACGGGTCAGACTAGCTTTAAGTCCCCACCCAAAGATTCGCGTTCGGGTTCATTTCCGTAAGTAGAAAGAAAGTGCTAGGCTTGCATTCGACCCGGTTCAATCTACGTCATTGAAATTAGCAGGTGATGTCTCAATTACTCTGCACCTTCCCTTCCTTCGTAGTACCTGAAAGGTGTAGGGAGTGTGCATGGGTGTTACTCTTTCATTTTTGCACTGATTTCAGTATTTTAATTTGACCAGAAACTGAACTTCAGTTGTTTTTTAATTCATCAACAACAACAAAAATTGACCACAAGCGATTTTGGGGCGTTTTGAACTTGGTTGTTCTATCTTGGAAGTTTGCAAAGGCAATGTAATAATTTTTGCAAGGCTTATTAGACTCAAACTGTCTGTCTATCATTTTTTACCGTGTCTTGTCTAACTCGTTATCTCTCTCACTTCGTAAGTTGCCCCCCTTATTTCGTCGCGAACGGGGCTCTTCCCAGTGACTGCCCCTGTGTCCCGTCGACCACTGCCGTTCATTGTGAATGTGTAAAAAGCGATATGAAAACCATCGTGAGGCGGTGTTCCCAAGTGGAGATTAATTCCACGCACACGGGTCCTCACGCGGCGGCTGTGGATGGTCGCCGCAGTTCTTACCGTTCAAGACCGTACCAGGCCCACACCACCATCCTGCAGCCCGTCCTCCTCCCTCCCTGCTGTCCCAGAGCCCCGAGAGTAGCGTCACCCTCCACCATGGACATCCTCAACGACCAATGCGAACCTGGAGAGCCTCAGTAGGGGCACTGGATGGTAGGAAGTAGAGGTAGAGGTGTAGTCAGACCTGTTTACTCTAATCTTTTCGAGTGGTATTCTACTCAGTGTGGATCTCTACTACTCTTCATAACTGAAAATAATGCTCTTTAATTTTTTATTGCTACTCATTTTCAGTGAACATCATTTCATGGTTTAATGAATAAAACTACACACTTCGCACCAAAACTACTCATTTCAGCTATCCATACTACTCAAGACTTGTGTAGGTGGTAAAGCAGGTCTGGTGTAGGGACTAGGATAGTCCCGTAAGCGCCTTTAAAACCCTTTCATCACCACTGTCGCCTCTTGGCACCACAGTGATTTAACATCCATGTCACTAAAAGGTATAAAATCAGGGTCTGTTTTCCAAAGACCCTGTTCTCTTAATTTTGTGAGGTGTGGATAGGCCTTACTTTAAATATGTCACAGAGGAATCCCCAATATTACAGACAGATTTGTTTTTCTCTACCCATGTAAGTTTAATTGAAATGTTTTGGCTGAAAAAATGTCTGGTGGCGAAAGGGTTAACCCTTTCATCGCCAATGTCGCCTCTTGCCACCACAATGGTTTAACACCCATGTCACTAAAAGGCATCAAATCAGGACCTGCTATCCAAAGACCCTATTTTTCTTAATTGTGGGAGGTAAGAATAGGCCTTAATTTATACATGTCACAGAGGAAATTCCCTATATTGCATACATATTTTTCTCTTCTCTAAGTTTAAGTTTATATTTGGATTTTTGGCTGAAAATGTCCCTGGCGGCGAAAGGGTTAACTATGATATAATTCTTTTGGGTACATTAGGTTTGCGTCAAGAAAGTTTCAGACAAAAGTTTTTGGTCATCGGCATTCAGCCATGTAGAGGTATAGGGACTAGAGAGGCCCGTGAAGCATTACAACTAATTCTAGTAGGACGGGCGACAATACATTCCCCAGGTACATCATATTACACTCTCCACCAAATGCAAAGACATTTACTGCCAAGTACCGCTGCCATGTGTTTGTCTATGTTTTTAGAGCTTATGTCATGGTGATTTTTCTGTTTAAAGCAACGCATGCACACTTGAACAAAAATAGTTACTCCCCCTCTTGTTGGTTGAGATGGAACGGACAACCAAGAACGTCAAATATATAACAGGGAAACCCATTTAGTACGAGTACGGTTTAAACGAGAGACCGTGTTTAACGAGTGGTTTCAAAATTCCCAACCACAAGCCTTCTTTTTCCTTGTTAAATAATTCTGCATACAACGAGCTCGCTACAACGAGCAACTTGCATATAACGTACAATTTATTGACTCCCAAAGTCAAGCTTTTATGCAAAAACTACACGGTTAGAACGAGAACGCACTTACAACCACAACGCCATCCCAAAGTCAAGCTTTCTTGCACAACTACCTGGCTAGAACGAGAACACACTGACAACAGCATCGCCATCTTGACTGACCCCTCGATATGTAAGCGGCATTCTGATTGGCCGATATAACAACGTGGGTGTCTGCAGCGCAAGCAGACGACACTGGACTTCGCGAAAAAAAAAAAAAACTTTGCGCACTGATCTTGTGACTTCCGGGAAATTTTAACTTTTCTCTTAAAAGCGCGTGTGTGGATTTTATGTTTTTGATGTTATTGTGTGTGTAATAAACTGTTTTAAAGTGTTTGTAATCGGCATTAAAAACCCTATGGATACAGAATACTGGGCTTACAACCATGCTTTGTTGGGTAAGTGTGTTGTTTCCGTTTTTCTGTCTTTTTCACACTTTACCAGCACGCACATCACAGTAGATGCGAGGACCCATTGATAGGTTCGTCAGGGTTGCCAAAATCAATAAAATGGTTTGAACGAGCAATGCTTACAACGAGTAAATTGGCCTTCTCCCCTGGAATTCGTACTAAACGGGTTTCACTGTATATGGCGGTTGAAGAGTTAAACGTCCCGTCGTTTTTGTTTTACATAATCTTGATCACTGTATTTCTCGGACTTGTATAAGGCGCATCTTATTATAAGGCGCACCCCCCAAATTTCACGCAAAATGAAGATTCTGTCAATATATTTTCTTACTATTTTATCAGTCAAATTACAAGGCGCAGGGGTCTCAGTCTAAGAAAAAAGTATCGCCTTATACTAGTCCTCTAAAGTATGGTAGTCAGGGTTTGCTGCTTGCGCGAGTTTTAGTCACTCATCAAAATCGAATGAATCTACACTTCTTCTTTCTTCTTCGATCGCTCAAACAGTTTACTGTCAATTATGAGCGCAGATACGTCATTCTGGTGTTATGCGCCTAACTGAGAAATAGTTAGGCCTAGCATGTCTGACTTCGGCTGGAGGAATCTTTTTTGAAGTGTGTCCGTGAAAAAAAGGGCAGGAGGAATTGGACCGGAAAGGTAGAAAGATAGTAAATGACAGCAAGCAAAGGGAAAGGCAGAGTCAAAGAGAGTGGCATTTTTTAGAGGAAGTTACAAGCACAGAACTTCCTGTAGGTGGGGGAACTATTTATACAAAAGGTCCACCGTATTCTCGGTATCCCCCCTGGTGGTATCTTCATCTTTTCTTGGGTGGTTAAGTCATCCAGAAAACTCTTTAATATGTTGTTATGCTGGTGTGGTGCCGATTTGTGTTGGTTAATTCTAGTGCATTCCAACACTGAACACCTCAAGAGTTCCTACAAGTGAATTTTGTCTGATGTATTCTAGAAAGACTCTTGAAAACCCATTTCACCCTGCTGCTAGATATGTGATCGGGTTTAATGTATTGATGGTACTATTGATGTATGGTCATACTTTTGATTGTCATAATCACTGGAATTATGGTTTTTGTGATTTAGTAGTACAGTCAGGGATAAAAGATCATCTAGACCATTTTATCATAGAGATTGAGTCTAACCAGATCATTGTTTAAACTTTTATAATAAGAAAATTGATAATTTCATCAAAGGACGTCATAAGGCATTGTTAAAGGACAACTAAATCCGAAATATTTGCCAAATAAAACATCATTTTTGTCCCCCTTTTTTTTCTTTTTTCTGTTGTTTGAATGCAGTAGATTTGTTATATTTGCCGAGTACTTTTGAAGGGAAATTAAATCAATGCAATGAAATGAATTCTTTCAGCCTGCAGCCCACCAGGTCCAGTCCCATGGCCATGCCTGTGGCCCGCCCCGCCTACCGCCGCTCGTCCACCTCCGACCACATGCCTTCCCCTGGACGGTCCGCAGGGTCACTGCTGATTGAGGCTGGTCAGTGTGTATGTGTGTGTTTTGTATGTGTGTGGGTGTGTTACCGTACGCCGCCGCTCATCAACGTCTGACCACATGCCTTCCCCTGGACGGTCCGCAGGGGCACTGCTGATTGAGGCTGGTCAGTGTGTATGTGTGTGTGTGTGGCCTACCGCCGCTCATCAACGTCTGACCACATGCCTTCCCCTGGACGGTCGCCGCAAGGGTCACTGCTGATTGAGGCTTGGTCATTGTTTGTGTATGTATTTGTGATGGTGTGCCTGACCGCTCGCTCCATCCACGTCTGACCACATGCCTTCCCCGGTACGGTCGCAGGGGCACATGCTCATTGAGGCTGGCATTGTTTGTGTGTGTAATGTGTGGGTGTGTCACTACCGCCTGCTCATTGAACGCGTCGTGACCACATGCCTTCCCCGACGGTCCGCAGGGGCACGGGCTCATTGAGGCTGGTCAGTGTTGTGTGATTTGTGTGTGCAGGCTCCCAATCGTCCCGAAAAAAAACAAAAAAAAAAAAAAAAAAAAAAAAAAAAAAAAAAAAAAAAAAAAAAAAACAAATCAAAGGGTCCAGGACCCTTCACTTACGCCTGTTACGGTATACTAGGTGGTTCAGTGTGTGTGTGTCTGTGTGTCTGTGTGTTTGTGTGTGTGCAGGGCTCCCATCGTCCCGCAAATCAAAGGGTCCCAGGGACTCCTTCACTTACAGTATGGGGTCCTAGAGAGGAATAGAGGTCCAGTGGCATTCGATATTTTTTCTAGTGCATCCCTAGTACCCTCTGCACTTCTTTTAGAGGGTCTTTGAATTTTAGTGCTTCATGGCCCCCCCTTGGTCCTGGGAGCCCTGGTGTGGACTACTGAACTCATCCACCTCCGCCCATTCTTCCCCGGACGATCCGCATGGGCAACTGCTCCTTGAGGCTGTCGGTGCACTGCATTTTAATATATCAAGCACTATGTGTGTGTGTAGTCTATATTTTTATTTTTCCGCCTATGTGTTTCTGATACCCTTGGTGTGACAGACTTTCCCTGCATTTTTTTAATGCAATCTTCCATTACGCAGGGAGTTTTTGACCCCACACCCCCCACACACCCTGACCAATCTGTGGGCAATGAGGAATATGATGAACAACATGACAATGAAACGGGTTTGTCTTTTTCCTTTTTTCTTTTTTCTTTTTTTGCTGTCCCATCTTCTGGGCCGCACAGTGGTGTTGCTCCCATGCAGCTCAGTACGATCCCCAACTCACGGCCACATCCCGAGCGTGTCGAGTTGCAGATACGAAACCACATCCAAGTGAGCGAATCTATGTTAGGGCCTTCAGGGGCAACCATCCGAGTCACACACTATTGCTGATCACTGTAGTCTTCGGTGGAGTTCAGTCGAGCCCTGTTCCATGACTTTTATCCGAACGCACTACCGGGACATAGATTGATTGGAAAACGAACTGACGTCGCCATGAGAGCAGGGCCATGCCAAGCCTACAGAATTGACGACATTTTTTGTTCTTAATGATTGCTGAAATGCGGCGGCCATGATGATTGATGATGCTATGAGAGTTCCATATCGTCTGAGACTGCGTGACAAGGCTGTGTTCTATGCTTCCTTTCATAATGATATCCCGGCATTAACCAGGCCCGAGAACACAACACTCTCAGTGCTGGTTCTTGAAAGTAGAGCGCACTCTCATAATTGCATCCGTTGAGCGGTTGAAGCTCGACTGTGTGGTTTCATTCTTCCCATTGAGCCCATAGTATGTACAAAAGCAGCCACTCAACTCTGGGTAGGTTAGTCGTCTCTCGGACATAATAAAAAAACCTCGCCTTCTGATAGGGTATTCGAATCCCATGAACCTCCCTTTCCAAGAGGTTTTGATTTCTGGAGTGTAACCAGCTTTTCCAGAGTCACGTTTTTGATCTAGTTTTATTTTGCTTTGACTCTTTCCTCTTTTGTAGCCAATCATGTGCAGACTTTAGCATATGCGTTGTTTTGGGTGGTGTGACTTTGAAAGTTCCAGCTGTTCGAATTCCTTCACTTTGTACAGTATTAGCTTGTTCCGTCATAGGAGACAAAGACGAAGGTATGACATCTCATATTTTACGATGGTTAAGTGCAATTGTGTTACTAATCTTTTTTCTAAATATTTGGTCTGTACTCGTCGTAAGGTTGTTTGGCGACCTGTTTTTGAAAAAACATAAATGAACAACCCGTCCGGACGGAGTAAAGGCAAAGTCCGACAATGGCAATTCACTCGCTCTTTGGCAAGACTGATCACCCATTCCTCACAGCGTGGAACAGAGCTACCAGAATAGCATGCCAGAGGAAATCGGACAAGGCCTTTAGGGGAAGCAACCGGCCAATGCGAGTGAGTTACTCATTCAATTCGTTCCGCCATATATTCCGTATTAATAGATGAACTGTCAATTTGATGCATTTTGCTCCAAATGAAGTAAATTATGTGTGCACACAATACCTTGTCACTCTAAACTCTGCTTCGCTCCCTTGACCGACAATTTTGCCTCTAACTTTGCTTTTGTACTGGTTTGTGTGGGGTAATCCATCAGTGAAGAGCTATTTAATATAAGATTTCTATATATAAAGAGTCTGATCTCACCCCTTCCTGTAATCTTCCTTAATTTTCTCCTTTGTTCATGTCTGTTTTGTTTTGTGTACTGTATGCCTGAGTGATTTGTGAGTTTTTTTAAATAATATCAAATTCGTTGGCGAATGCTAGTGAGTTAACCCACAAAGCCGTGACTCTCTCTGTGACAGCAGCTTGCCAGTCCCCCGACTCTCCTCGTCGACAGCAGTAGCTTTTGACAGATTCCATTGACTCCTCTCGTGTCGACAGTCACTTTGCGAGTCCCCTGCTCTCTCTGTCGACAGCAGCTGGGGACCAGTCCCAGACTCTCTCACCTGTCGAGCATGCAGCTTTGACCATTCCCCCGACTCTCTCTGTCGACAGGGGGCAGCTTTGACCATCCCCCGACTCTCTCTAGTCGCGCAGCTTTGGCCAGTCCCCTGACTCTCTCTGGTCGACAAGGCCGCTTTGAACAGTCCCCAAGCTGAGCGACGTGATGTGTGGGCTGGGCGGAGTCTAAATCGCCCGGCAACCGCTGGGCAGCGAGGAGAGGACGACAAGTTTGCGTACTCTCGGCAGAGGCCGTGGGGAAGCACTTCCCTGGTGAAAGCGGACCCGACCTCCACTCGCTGGATGGTGGACGATCGTTATCATCTTGTGTTTGAAATATGTGCGCATGCTTGTACAGAGGGACCTCATATTAATAACGCTTCCCTATTACATGCGATGCGCATGCTTTGTACAGTGGGACCCATCCCTATTAGCTTCACTGAGTCATATACAAAATGACGTAGTTTCTTCTCCTCAGATCGGCATTATTTTTTATCATTTTCTAAAAAGCGCTAAATCAAATGCCCATCATACAACACATGCAACATTTACCGATTGAAAGATAAAATCCGTATATTTTTTTGACTTCGTACTTGAACGAGTGGCTCATATAATTCACGATGTAAAATAATCTGATGCAATGCGCTTCGTCGGGAAACGAAAACTTCAACTCCACGGGCTGACCACTTTGTTATATCTTGATCTATATCACAAAGCCACTCAAGTTTTGATAGACTCGTTTAGTATATACATAAAAAAGGATTGTAAAAGCATTAATATAAACATCAACATTTTGTTTATTTTTTATGTTGAATAAAATGAGCTACATGGTTGCCGCCTTATTGATTAAAAATTTGAAGAATGAGTAGTTCAATTTAAAGAAGTAAAAAAAAAATGGACCACATGGAGACAGTCTAAGGAATCAACTACAAGGTGAATTCCTCGGGATTTAACAGGACCGGCGAGTTATTTCGTTTCAAGACAGTCCAAAACCGGCAAAATATGTCGGGGGGGCGGGTGGGGTGGGGGGGGGGGAAAAAGGAAAAAAGGGGGGGGAAAACGTCCGACGACTCAGAAATGGGAACAGTGTCGGATGACGTCTCCTACATGACTCCCTTGTTTAAACTTTCCCTATTAAGATTCACTTTGTGCTTAAAGAAAAACGGTTCAACGCCATTTTGTTTCCCTTGTTCCCCTTCATATCTGTACTATCGAGTGGTCCCACCTGGCTGAGTGTTCCACCTTCCCCATTAATTACATGGACCTTTTGTGGCTGGTTTTTCAATGGTCTTAACTAGGGAGGTTCCGGCCGCTGTTTTAATATACATTTGTAGCGTCTGCTCTAATTGGCTGGTGCTTGCACAGTAGGACACACTCTCCAGGTAGGTTCCAGCCCTGTTGTCACAGGATGGTTCTCTGTGACAATAATAACTAATATAATAGTGACTATTGCCAGTATTGGCCCTTTGACGTACTGATTGCTCCTGAGGTCCGCCCCTGAGAGGCAGGCATGCACGGGCCGAACAAATTTTGAGACAATCTTTTTTATATTTTTTGATGATTGATGGAGATGAAGGAGATGATACGATGGATGCTATGAAATACATGACCGAACCCGCCGGGCTGTACTCTACCTTCCTTTCATACTGATATTCCAGATATTCCAGCTTACCATGCCCAGGCCTGATAACTACATACATAACCTGGCAGTGTTGTCAGAACTTAGAGAGCTCTCTCTCAGAATCGTATTGTCAGCGGATGAAGCTCGACTGTGTGGTTTCAGTCCTTCCCATTGGTCCCATAGCAACAAAACTCCTTTCTGGGTAGGATTCATCCAGTAATGAAAAACCCCAAAACGTGTTGCCTGATGGGATTCATCAAACCTGAGAACCTCCCAGTCGCTTGTAAGTTTTGCAATGGCTAACTACCTGCACCACGGTGACTAGTAGCTCAAACCTGTGCTAAGTTATCCTGTAAATCAAGCATTTGTAAAGGAGCGGTTGACTTCTTCTTCCTTTCCTTGATCCTCAGTACAGTTTTCCTTTTCATTATGAGCGCAGATGCGTCATGCTGCTATTTATGTGCCTAAGAACAGTTAAGCCCAACATGTCCCTCTTTCACCTGCACAAAATCTTTGTAAGAAATTTCTGAAAAAATGCGGAGAACGAACCAGTAAATGCAGAAAAGACATTAAATAGATGACAGTATGAAAAGGGAAAAGGCAGAATTAGAGAGTGACATAATTAAGGAAGTTTACAGCACAGACTTTATTCCAGATCAGCTTGTTGGGTTTAGCATCTTATTAGAGTCGTAGACTCTTAGAACATGTTCAGAGGACTGTGTTGTCTTCCCGGAAGTTGTGGTGAGCTATTTTGTACAAAGGACGTCCCTGGCTATCCCATGGGGGGGTCTCTAAATTCCTATAAATGAGCAAGGAGGGCATTGTATGTAGCGTTTGACTGACCCCCCTTAGTGGTGGTCCCCCCAGCTTGTAACAGTGAGAGCGCAACAATGAACGTTTCCCACATATCAGCTGGCAGTAGTGGATAGGATGAGGAGTTGCACTTGGGGAGAGAGCGCACATGAACGTGTCCTACATATCAGCGGTCAGTAGTGATGAGGAGGATGAGGTGCACATGGCCCAGTATTTGCGACCGCATGTATCCTCCCCACTCCCCACTACTACTCCCCCACTATGGG
>JAGGCT020004036.1:1178020-1195946 GCA_017654935.2 Phymorhynchus buccinoides
TAAGGTTCACTCTGTCTCTGTCTCTCTGACTTTGTCTCATGGTGTGTAGATGTGTTCTAAACGCCCAAGCCGTGAAATTGCCTGTTTTCTGAATGGCAAAATCCTATTCCCAAGGTAAAGATGTCCACCCGCCCTGCATTTATCGGGTTTAATTGTATTTTTTTCCATTTTTGCGCTTTCTTACCATACATAAAGCTGTAGTTTTAGGAACTTTTAGCTAATCACCTTTTTGGAATGCTAAGCCTACCTAACCCCGAGCCCTAGACCTAACCTACCCCCCACTATGTACTGCATACCCGCGATTTGTCACAGTTGTGGTTCGTTGCGTTTTCTCCGCCCGTCTTATAGTTGAGGTGGGGGGTAAGGGTTAGGGTAGGGATAGGGTTTAGTATTCCAAAAAGGTTATTAGCGAAAAATGTTCCTAACACATACAGCTTTTAGTATGGTAAGAAAGGCAAAACCGGAAATACAATTACCGAGAAATGGTTAGACCTTTACCAAGTCTTCACTTCTCAATCATACATTTCAATTGACTTTAAGGTCATACCTGCCCGTCAGTACACATGATTTCTACATTGCATTTTTTCCACCCCCTCCTGCCCCCCACCTTTCCCTAACCCAACCCCCCAAAATCTACCAATGCTACTCTGGAGCATACCCGAGCGCACATGATTTATCAAATGGGACGTTGTTTATCAAAATAAGTCTGAATAAAACGTTTAGCAGAGTCTAAATAAAAGAGTAGATCCCCCCAGCTCTCGTCTCGTGTGTTTGGTAGACTTACGTCGCTTAGAACACCGGATGCGATCCCAATTCTAAATTGATGTAATTTATATTTTTCTAACCGTCACATTTTGCGCAGTGTCGATGCATTTTTGTGTACTAAACTGGCCATGGCGCCTCTTATTTGTTTTTTAGCCTTTTAAAAAAACAATAATTGTTTTGGAAAGTCGCTGACAGTCGCATCCTACCGTTTACTGGAGCGTTCCGAAGCCATGCCAGCCATGGTTGCGTATGGTTTTGACCGTGCGGTAAGTTGAGGCTAATCAATTAGATTTTCACCAATGCTCTCAACCCTTACACTGTTGTTTTTCTTCTTCTTTCTACTCTTCTTCTTGCCTTCGTCGTTTCAGAACAGTTTTCGTGTCAATTATAGGATCGCAGATGCGCCATGCTGCCTGTTTATGCGCCTAAGCTAAGCTGAAACACTTCGGCCTGCGCAATAAGTCCGACTGTCGGCGGAATAGGAAATAGAACATTTTGAAAGTTGTTTCGTGAAACGAAAATGCAGAGAATGGATCCGGGTAGGCGCGACAAAGAGAGTAGTAATGATGACAGTATGCAAGGGACAAGGCTAGAGTCAAAGAGAGTGACAGATTAGAGGGATATACAAGCAACAGAATCTTCGCAGAAGGTGGGGAAGCTATTTATGCAAAAAGACCCCCCGGTATTCCCACGTGGGTTATATTTTTTTTCTTTTCCTAAAAATCGTCTTTTCAAACCCATTTCAATAGGGCATTTGCCACGAGTGTTTCGATTCATCTATACCAGACTACTAATTTGCCCGTGCAATCGTTCTGCCCGAGGTTACGCTGACCTCGTCTAATTCAACTCTCTAAATTCCCTCAGTGAAATTCAAGTCGCCGGCGTGGTGGCAAAAGCCCTAGTTCGATCCTGTCACCCTATTCTGTTCCACACCCACCGCCCTTTCACTTTCGTTTCTATCTCATTCCAGTTCATTCCACTGCCACTCCACTCCAGTTTCCGTTTGTTTTATTTCATGCCACCCCATTTTCATTTCCACTCTCATTTTAAATTCTTTCCATTCCACTCCAATTCCATTTCTTGTTATCCAACCATTCCACTTCCACTCCACTCCATTCCATTGCATTCAATTCACTCCATATTCAGATTAGGCTGGACCCCCGTGCGTTTAGGACGGTGACTGTGACCTTGTCTCTGATCCACGCCAGTCTGCTCCTCTCCATGCCCTGGGACTCGAACTCCTGTCTTGTTTCCGCGGACACTGTCTGTCCCCGTGCAGCCCTTCTACTCTCGTCACCAACGTCTGTGTCACCTGGGTAAAGGTGAGGAGAATAAGCTGAGCTAGCAGAGCGTCTGTACTTTTTGCGTTTGTCCTTTGTCCAGTGCCAGCTAACCTTCTACTCCTCGCCAACGTGCTGTTGTCACCTGTTAAGGAGAGGAGAAGAAGCTAGCTACAGAGCTGTCCTGTACCTTTGTCTGCGTTTGTCTGTGGTCCAGTGCCAGCCTTCTGCTCCGTCGAGCAACGATCATGTGTCCCTTGGGTGGGAGGAGACAGAAGACTAGGCTCAGAACTGTCCGCGTATCCTTTTCTGTGTTTTGTTCATGTGTCCAGTGCAACGCCCTCTACTGCCGTGACGCCAACGTCTGTGTCCACCTGGTAAGTGGGGAGAAGAAGCTACAAATCTGTCTGTATATTTTGTCTGATGTCTTCGTCTGCCCATCTGTTGTATCTTCGCTGCTATAACACCTGTTGTCTGGGGCTCCCACTGTGTCCCATGTCAGCTTTTCTACTCTGTCAGCCACGTCTGTGGCACCTAGGTAAGGGAACCAATCGTAAGCTACAGAGCTGTCTGTAATCTTTAGTTCTTTGTATAGGGCATGTGGGTGGATGCCTCGTGACTCCATAGGGGAAAGCGGGACCGACCCCGACCTACGAGTCTCTCCGTGCGTTGGGATACCGGGGGGTCTTTCGTAAAAATAGTTCACATTCCCCACAAGCTCTGGAGAGTTCTGTGTCTTGTATTCTTCCTCTAATCTGACACTTTGATCTGCACTTTTCCCCCTGTGCTTTCCATCAATCATCTACTATCTTTCTGACTTATTGGCCTCATTATCCTGACTTTTAAAAAAAAAATCTTCCAACAAATATTTTTACAGCTTGAGCTCCTCCGAAATCGGAATGTGTCGGCTGTACGCTACAGCGGGGAGACCATTGAACTAATACCGGACACATACGTACTTTACCCATTGTGCCCTATGGCACTGGGAACGCCAGGAAGAAACAAATAAAAAGAAAAAAGAAGAGAAGAAGAATCCAAGAAGAAGAAGACAGAGGAAGTATCATTTGTATTTGATCTTTATCTTTGTACTCGTATCTTTTGTAACTCGCATCTTGGTACTCGTATTTTTTGTCTGTAATTTGTCTGTACCCCGTGCCGACCATCTACATCGTCAGCCACGTCTGGGTCACCCAGGTAAGGCTACATACATATCATTGTGCCACGGCCCCGTCTCTTCGTGTCTCCTATTCTTGATCCACGTGGTCCCCGTCTCTATGTAGATCCCAGTCTCTATAGTATCATGAATCACACGAATCACGAATCCCGTAGTCAGGATGACCGTAGAGGCGCCTCTGAAGACTTCACAACCATGCAGTCTCTTCCACTCTTCCCGGTTCTCGGCTTTCCTTAGAGTGTCTTTCAGCTCCAGGCCAGGCGGATGTTGTCTTCCCATCTCTTCTTCTTTCTGCCTCTTCTCCTTCCTCCTTGGACCCTGCCCTGTAGCTGTGTTGTGTCTTTGGCATGATAGTTGTCATAGATGAACGTGTAGACATCCGATACCGCATTTCATCGTACTGCAATGGCGTTTCCACTTTCCTCTCAGGACTCCTGCCCTCCAAGAACTAGCACTAGCCACACCTAATGAACGGGTGACGTGTTGTCTGCCCATTTAGTCTTCTGTTCACCACTTTTCCTTGCTCCTTATACCGCGTCACTGTAGGTTCAGTTTGGTGACGTGATCTGACGTATTGATGCCGTGTTATCTCCACAACACATCTCTCTGTCTGCATCTAGCCTCTTCCTACCTGGACCGTGCAATGTAGGATTGTCTTATATCTTGCCACGGGGCAAGTCCTGAAAAGGAACGGGTAAATGTGTTGACTCTTGCGAATGTCTGACGCCTTGCCTCTTCACCGCCACTTCACCCTTCTTCGATCGCCTGTCTTTCAGCGCTCGGCAGCCCAGTCACGTGATACGGCCGCCCGACATGTACGGCGCATTGCACATGCACGTGAGATGGTGTCGTCCCTCTTTCGTGATCCCACATCTCTGCGACGCCGTAATCGCTTTCAAGGCCAATGTCTACACGTCTGATACGAACGGGCTCATGAACGTGTAACTTGATCTGGCTACCGCACCTCTACTGTCTGCCCAGACTTCTTCCTACTCAGGACCGCGCCAGCATGTAGGAAAGTCGGCGCCGAGGCCCGCAAAAACGGGTGACAACGCCCATACCGCCTCAACTTGCCCCCACGGCCTAGGGTCCCCCAGATCAGACATAACATGGTCCAATGGCTCTCACAGGTCCCGACAGCACCCAAAAAGCCGCGTGCACAGTCCACTCCGTGCCCCATGCAGGCAGGGGGGCTAAGCCAGCATCTCATCGTCCCCCCGCTTGTATTTCTATAATCCTATCTGCCCACAAAAAGTTAGAAGAACAATTGGCGTCACGCGATTGACGCAACTATGTACTAATCGCACTGCGTCTTAAAGACAGCCCGTACGTGCCACGTCGCGTGTCAGCACATGCACATGTTTTAACGCGTTTCGTCCCTCTTATAGATGGTACAGACCACGAACGCCGATTGGGAATTCAATCCACCTACACCGGAAAATCACCCAGTCCATACCGACGGGGACCATGCGCCAGGAACTAGGCTAACACTACCAGGACGCAGAGCCCATGGCGGAACACGTGCGAGAGCGGGGAGGTGCGTTGAGTGTGACAGGGAGCAAACCACCAGGACCAAGGCGACAGGATGCTCACCCTTGAACAGAAAATGGACGTGGGGGCCGTGGCGCGGATGACGTGAAGTCCAAAACACGACCAGTGTCCAGGGTCGGGGGGGGGGCGGCGTTACGTTATTATCGGCCACTGCGCCTTAAAGATCCACCCTCTTACGGTCTCGCGTCAAAATCGAAGGGGGGGAGGCGTATAAGGACATGGGGGCGGGGGACGGACCGCCCGAGAAGAATCTTCCACGGAGAAGAGTGAATGAGGGACGAGACGGTGAAAAAACACAACACATGGTCAACAAAGCACAGCAAGTTTTAGTAGAAGCCAGTGGGTAGGTCTGGGGTGCAGACAAACGGGTCAAAAGCTGAAAAAGTGATAAGCAAAAAAAACAAGGGTATAGAGATAGAAGAGATGAGAGATATGCAAGATATGGCGAATAACGATGAAGTAGAGACGAGAGATTCGCCGGAGAGATCTCGCTCTTTAAAAAAATCCTCGTCATCCTCTGAGAGAGAGCTTCCCCAAAATATGCAACTATCGTCCAACTAAGAATAGCTTTTTTCACGCGCTCAAGACCCAACCTACTAGTGTCTCTGGAGTCCCTACTGGTTTGCCGTCAGATACCTAGACGCATCAAAGGATCGTCGTTCCTAATGTTTGACCAATTAACCAACTTATCCAAGTCAACAAATAGGCGGGAATGTCTACGAGAGTGGCAAGCACACTATACTGATTTAGGATCCGTCACGTATGCGAAAATATTTTAATAATAATACCAATTATGAAATGAACATTGCCCAATTCATGAAATTGACAATGTATACATAAAAAAATTGTCAACTCCCATTCACACACGTTTTAATTAAGGACATGAACATTTCCCCCCAAATCATGAAATGGACAATGCATACAACCAAACTGTCAATTCCCATTCACACAGGTTTTGATTAAGGACATGAACATTGCCCAATTCATTACATGAGCAAAGTACATCAAATGTTGTCAATTCCCATTCTAGACTAGATTTAACTAAGGCTGAATCAGCAGTAGCACGTTTTTCTACATTGTATTTTCACCCCACCCCCCATCCTAGCCTCCACAACTCTTCTGAACACTACTCTGGTGTATGCCTGAGCCATATGGTTTTAGTCTGAATGAAATAATTTTAAAACTCGTCTATAGATGTGGTTTCTCATTTGTTCTACCAATTCTGGTTCTTTGTTTGCACGCCTGAGCCATATGATTCTAAAGCACTTTTCGGGGTTCAAATTAAGTCTGAATAAAATATTTTTTAATAAACTCATCTACAGATGAGAATTTCTCATATTTGTGTGCAGCAATAATTTGATGGCTTGGAGTCAAATCGGACTATCTTTATATAGTCCATTGGTGTATTATTGGATTTATTACGAAAACTACTCACCTGTTTAAAAAAAAGACTGCTGAAATATAAAAAGCAAAACCCCCCTTTTATATTTCTGAATTCATTGTTTGAATACAAAATATTAGTTTGTTGTAATAAATCCAATAACTACATAAATGGGCGATCTAAAGATAGTCCGTTTTGACGCCAAGCCATCGAATTCTATTTATCTGTTCACATGCCTAAGCCACATGATTTTTTAAAAATTTATTAAACATTTAATAAAATTAAGTCTGAATAAAAATAAAGTTTTAATCGAACAATAGATGTGATTTCTCACTTGTTGTACCAATTCTAGTTCTCTGTTCGCATGCCAGAGCCACATGATTTTTTATTTATTAAACATTTAATAAAATTAAGTCTGAATAAAAATAAAGTTTTAATCGAACAATAGATGTGATTTCTCACTTGTTGTACCAATTCTAGTTCTCTCTGTGCATGCCTGAGCCACATGATTTTTTAAGCATTTTATCAAATTAAGCCTGAATAAAAACGACAAGTGTTAACTTCGAACAATATATTGTGATTCGTGCACTTGTACCAATTATAGGTCTCTGTGTGCATGTCTGAAGCCATACAACACTTTAGGAAATTAAGTATGAATAAAAAGAAAAGTTTTAATCGATCTGTAGATCTGTGATTTCTCACCTTGTTGTACCGATTGCTGAGTGTATGCGTGTGTGCATGAATGAGCCACATGGTTTTCTAAGCATTTTTATCAAATTTAGTCTGAATAAAAGAATTTTAAAACTCGTCTATATGTGTAATTAAGTCTGAATAAATAGAAAGTTTTAATCGATCTATAGGTGTGATTTCTCATTTGTTGTACCAATTCGAGTTCAATAAGTTTCAATAAAAGAAAGTTTTAATCGATCTATAGGTGTGATTTCTCATTTGTTGTACCAATTCTAGTTCAATAAGTTTCAATAAAAGAAAGTTTTAATCGATCTATAGGTGTGATTTCTCATTTGTTGTACCAATTCTAGTTCAATAAGTTTCAATAAATAGAAAGTTTTAATCGATCTATAGGTGTGATTTTTCATTTGTTGTACCAATTCTAGTTCAATAAGTTTCAATAATAGAAAGTTTTAATCGATCTATAGGTGTGATTTTTCATTTGTTGTACCAATTCTAGTTCAATAAGTTTCAATAATAGAAAGTTTTAATCGATCTATAGGTGTGATTTCTCATTTGTTGTACCAATTCTAGTTCAATAAGTTTCAATAAAAGAAAGTTTTAATCGATCTATAGGTGTGATTTCTCATTTGTTGTACCAATTCTAGTTCAATAAGTTTCAATAAAAGAAAGTTTTAATCGATCTATAGGTGTGATTTCTCATTTGTTGTACCAATTCTAGTTCAATAAGTTTCAATAAATAGAAAGTTTTAATCGATCTATAGGTGTGATTTCTCATTTGTTGTACCAATTCTAGTTCAATAAGTTTCAATAAATAGAAAGTTTTAATCGATCTATAGGTGTGATTTTTCATTTGTTGTACCAATTCTAGTTCAATAAGTTTCAATAATAGAAAGTTTTAATCGATCTATAGGTGTGATTTCTCATTTGTTGTACCAATTCTAGTTCAATAAGTTTCAATAATAGAAAGTTTTAATCGATCTATAGGTGTGATTTTTCATTTGTTGTACCAATTCTAGTTCAATAAGTTTCAATAAAAGAAAGTTTTAATCGATCTATAGGTGTGATTTTTCATTTGTTGTACCAAGTTCTAGTCAATAAGTTTTCATAAGATAAAGTTTTAATCGATCTATAGGTGTGATATTCTCATTTAGTTGTTCAATTCTAGTTCAATAATTTTCACATAAAATAAAGTTTAAGTCGATCTATAGTGGATAGAGATTTTCTCATTTCGTTTAGTACCATTCTAGTTCAATAAGTTGTTCAATAAAAGAAAGTTTTAATCGATCTATAGGTTTTGTTTCTCATTTGTTGTATAACCAATTCTAGTTCAATAAGTTTCAATAAAAAGAAAGTTTTAATCGATCTATAGGTGTGATTTCTCATTTTGAGTTTGTACCAATTCTGTTCAATAAGTTTCAATAAAAGAAAGTTTTAATCGATCTATAGGTCTTGTGATACTCATTTCTTTGTGCGGAACAATTCTAGTTCATAAGTCAATGTAAACAAAGTTTTAATCCCGATCTAAGGTGTGATTCATCATTGTCGTACCAATATAGTTCAATAAGTTTCAATAAAGAAAGTTTTAATCGATCTATAAGTGTGATTTCTCATTATGTCGTCACCAATTCTAGTTCAATAAGTTTCAATAAGAAGTTTTAATCGAGACTATAGGTGTGATTTTTCATTTGTTGTACCATATATAGTCAATAAGTTTTACAATAATATGAAGTTACAATCGATCTATAGGTGGATTCTCATTTTGTACCAATTCTAGTTAAATAAGTCCAATAAAGAAAGTTGTTACGATCTAGAGTGTAGATTTCTCATTTGTGTACCAAATTCTAGTTCAATAAGTTTTCAATACTAGAAAGTTTAATCGATCATATAGGTGTGATTGTTCATTTGTTGTACACCTAATTCTAGTCAATAAGTTACAATAATAGAAAGTTAATCGATCTATAGGTGTGATATCTCATGTGTTGTTACAATTCTAGTTATAAGTTTCAATAAGAAAGTTTTAATCGGATCCTATAGGTGTAGATTATCCACTTGTGGTACCAAAGTTAGTTCTCTGTGGGCATCACCAGAGCCACATGATTTTTAAGCATTTTGGGGGTTTCAAATTATTTTGAATAATAAGCAATTTCTATAAACTCGCAATAGATGTCTGTGATTTCTCACTTGTTGTACCAATTCAGTTCTCGTGTGCATGACCGAGCCACGTGATTTTTACGCATTTTGTGGCAGAAATTAAGTCCGAATAAGATCAGTTACTTTATAAACTCGTCTATAGTTTTAAAGTTGTTGTTTCGGGGGGGGGGGTGGGGGGGGGGGGTGTTCAAATTAAGTCGAATAAATATTTTTATGAATCGTCTATATATTTTTAAAGCATTAGTCTGGGTTCAAATTAAGTCTGATAAAAATTTTTTTATAAATTCCGTCTATTGGCCACTGCAAAGGAACACGGTTTAGCTTAGAGGTGAATTGCCTTGGTAGAGTTGATTACTGACACCAAAAAAGGGCATAACGCTCGTTGAAGTGAACCCTGATTACGAGGCCCACTAAAAGTGCCTTTTGCAGAGAGGGATGCCCTTGGATACTGACCACAAGGGCTCCACTCTCGTGTCAAGGGAAGTAATAACCCTAGTTGCAGTGGCCAATAGGTGTAGTTTCTCCATTTGTGGTAACACATTCTAGTTCTTGAGACGTTTATGAGGAGCGCGAACACAGCTGTTGTCATTCATAGGCATTTCTGAAATAAACTAGTAGCTAGTTTTTAAATTGTTGAATGAGGGGGGAGCAGACGGAGGTATAAAAAGGCATGGGCGGGTAAGACGCCATCACAATGATTCTACATGAAATAAGAAAAACTTCAGTCGAAATTGTGCCCAGAGACGAATGCTAGAACATAACGCTCGTCCTCCTGGGCAAAATGAGACCAAATTGTCATTTGAATGAGTAATTGAGTCGCGTGGGGCTTGGCGTTTGAGGCGGCCGGCCGCCATGCGCTTTTTACCCCGTCTCCCCCTAGCCGGACAGGCAAGATTTAACGTGGTGACAGTCTTAACCATGGCCTTAGTTGCCGACACGTGATATCATTTAATATTAATCTTAAGGTCCATTGTACGGCATATGGGACGTGAGTAGAGGGGAAGCAATTGTTTTTTAAAATTTTGATCTCGCTGTTTTTTTTGTTCCTATTGTCGCCTGCTTGTTGGCTCTGTGCGTAGGCATATTGCTGTTTTCTGTTAGTCTGTGTTGATAAAGGCGCAATCGCCGAACTATTCCAGTAGTTTTATTTGGTCATCTTGTGAAAAATAACGTTCACTTTGGAGCTGGTCGTGGTAGGTGGTTGTGTTGACATCCCCTGTTGTAGTACACAGGACGTTGCAGTCAATTCTCAGCTCTTAATAATAATCTTAAGTTTCTTATAATTGGCTATTTCAGAACAAGGCAAACCATTTTGCCCAGTTCACGAATGGATCGACTGTATGACGCGATATGTTTCGATCTACCAGAGGGGCAGTCAATGCATAGGGGCTTATCACGCGGATTTTCTTAGTCGGGGTAGTAAGACGAAGAGAGAGATGAGTAGGACTAACTCACCTCTCTCCTCATTTCTGGTGATTGCCCCCAACTAAGATAGAGACGAGATAGTCCCACACGAGCGTCATTTCCCTCTGGCGTTGACAAAAATCCCACTAGTCTCTCATTGGCGTAATAGCACATACTCGCACCATGAAGAAAGACACCAATTCGTGTGAGCGTTTGTTTGTGACTCAGGGTGGTAGTGTTGTTGTCTGTCATGTACTATATGATTATGTTCTTAAAGGCTGGAAACGGTTTGCCTTCATTTACAATGTAAAGTGTGTGTGTCAGCCTCACATGGCTTTTTTCCGTGTATGCTGTGTGTGTGTGTGTTGTGTGTGTGTGTGTGTGCGTGTGAGTGCGTGGCGGACGTGCGTGCGTGGTGTGTCGCGTGTGTGTACGTGTGTGCGTAGTGTGTGTGTGTTTGTGTGTGTGTTGGTGTGTGTGTGTGTGCGTGCTGTGCGTGCGTGCGTTGGTGTGTGTGGGGGTGTGTGCGTGTGCGGTAACTCTATTGTGTTTCTTTGTTTGTTTGGCGGTGTGTCAAGGCAGTCAAGTCAAGTCAAGTAAAGTCAAGTCAAAATGTTATTTTAGATTGGAACATTGAGATACAAGCAAATTATATCCTTTTGTCGATCAAGCCGTCCGTGAAAACACGAAAAAGCATGACCAAAAGACGAAGGAAACTAACAGATTCCAAGGCTGTGTAAACAATAAAGAAGGGAAATAGAGGGGGAAAAATAAACAAGACACCAAATAAGTTAGGCAAAAACGAGGGAGAGGCGGGGGGCCCGGGAGTGGACGGTAACGTATTATGTACAATATTACAAGTACTATAGGGAAGACGGGGGGGGGTAAAAAGCGGCATGGTGCGGTAAGAAGCACACCCCAATTACCTCATGGAAAAGAAGCAAATTTCCAAAGTCTCATTTGCCCATGAGGACACGGAGAGCGCCATAAATGTCTATCATCGTCTCATGGGCAATTTGACTGAAAGTGTGTCCTGTGTATTCGATGTGGGAGGATGTAATGTCGGGGTGTGGGATCTTACCCGCCGATGGCGCTTATTACACAGGTCTTCCCCTACATCGATTCTAGATGATAACATCACATTCACATACCAACACATTTTTATCATAATTTTGACCCTCATTCGAAAAGTGTAAGAGGGGAGAATAAAAGAGAGATTATGTTCTGTTAAGACAAGCTACATAGTTTCTTTTTTTTTGAGAAAGAGTTCTTGTTTGCCATGGGGTTTTTTAAAATTGGAGGTTAATTTGTTACATAAATCTGCACCCGAATAGGGAGATCTAGATTGATAGATTATTATTTGGTGGAAGGAATGGTAGCAAATGGGTGTGTCTGCTTGGTGTGTCTTAAATGTGTGCGCTGACTATCTTTTTCTGTGTGTGTGAGGTGCGTGGACAGATACACACGCGGCACAGTGTGCGGTGTAGCGTCGCCATACGGTTTGTAGGACTCTGTGTGGGTGTGTGTGTGTGCGTGTGTGTGTGTGTGCGTGTGCGTGTGCGGTGTGTGGCGGTGGTGGCAGGCAGGCGTGCGCGCATTATGAGTGATATATAGTAATATAGTATAGTACCATATATATATATATATATATATATACATATATATATGTGTGTGTGGGGTTGTGTGTGTGTTTAGTGGGAACATGTGCTGTGTGTGTGTGTATATGTGTATGTGTGGTGTCTTTGCGTGTGTGCATGTGTGTGAGTGGGTGCTAGCACGAGTTTAGGCGGTTTGTTGGTTGTTTGTAAGCTTATTGTGTGTGTGTGCGGTGCCGCGTTGCGCGATGCGCTGTGAGTAGGTTTGCATACGCGTCACAGGCCTCTGCTCACATCTCTCGGACTGTCCTCATCCACTACTCTCTCTTTCTGCTCTCCTGCTCTTCTCTCTTCTCTCTCTCCTCTCTCCTCTCTCTCTCTGTTTCTCTCTCTCTTTGGTGTGCGCGCGTGTGGTATAGCAAAATACATTTAAAGACTAAACCCGCAATCACAATGGACACTCTTACGGTCAAAGCCAACAAAGACGCAACCAATTAACGGAGCTTTTGCGTTTAATTACGCTATGAACGCTCATCAGTCAGTATGTATATTTGATTAAAAACGACCAGAACATGCAACCCAAAATCCAATACGTCGGAGGGGGACCCTTTTTAACCAGTCGTGAATTGAGTGCGCCGTCTGACGTCTTGCGCAGGTGTATGACTGACAATGGCAGAGAGTCTAAGATTACACTTTTACTTCATTATTGCTTGTGTGTGAAAACAACACCACCGAGAACCATTATAAACAAGCGCGACAATCGCAATAGGTTGTGGCACGTCCAACCACTCCAACCATGAGTCAACTCCCCTGGCTTTTCAATAATTTTAATCTGAAAAACCAGAATGTAATCTCTGCACCATTTCCGTAACTTTTATATCTTTGGAAAAACGCGGATATTTAAAACTATGTATCCCCCCCCCCCCCCCCTACTGATCACTCTCAAAAGAAGCACCGCATACTCGTCGTGCTGCTTGTAGTGTCCGTATTCACGCAGTTTATTATTTGTACGCTTTAAAAGTTAAAGTACTTTTAAGAGCGGAGCCTCAATTGGACGCGTAGCCTCGATTGAGTGCGACAATTTGTCAAAATGTGCGAACAATTTTGGACGACAGAACAGGACGGACGGAGCCGGGCAAAGGAGTGTATAGGTTTGTGGCTTGGAGCCCAAAACAAAAAACACACCTGAAATAGACTGAACGACCCTGGAAAATACAAACAAACAAAACAACTACCTCGACCAGCTAGTGTTGTTTGTCACTGTTGAATCAAATACGTCACATTAGTACCTTGTCGTAGTTGTTTGTTTGTGTCATTGTGTGAGTTGCGCAGCGAAGCAACACGCCTGAGAGCGATGATCGACAGAGCGAGCTTGGTGAGACAAACTATTGGGTTTTTTAATATATTTTTTTTAAATTTTTGGTATCAGATCTGGGAGGGCGGTGCTGACAAGCCTACGTGGGTATGTCGGGAGGTCCCACTGCCCTTCTCCATTTCGCCCCTTTATTTGATCATGGCGGTATGCCTCCTCAGCGAGCTCGTAATAGGTGAAGACGGGGGGTTAAAAAGCCACATGGGCGGGTAAGAAGGCCCAGCCAATGATCTCATGAAATAAAAGCACAGTTCGAGTCAGCCATTTGCCCATGAGACGATGCTAAACATTAACACTCGTGTCGACTGTCCCAAAATGCGCAACAATTGCTTCATCATGAGATTATGGCACGGGCTTCTTACACGCTATGGCTTTTTACCCCGTTTACCCTACGCAGGGCTGACTATTGTCGCCGACAATTGGAGCGGGAAATTATTGTCGTCTGACGAGATTGAGTCGCACACAGAGACGGGGACACATAAGATACGGGGACACATAGATACGGGGACACATAGAGACACAAGTACGGGGCAACATATAGACGGGGGACACATAGAGACAGGAGCACAATGGTGGTGACACATAGAGACGGGGACACACAGAGACACAAACGTGGACACATAGAGACGGGGACACATAGAAGACACAAATGGATGGAACATAGAGACGGGGACACATAGAGACACCATCGGTGGAACTTAGAGACGGGGACACATAGAGACACAAAGGGTGGAAATAGAGACGGGGACACATAGAGATACAAAGGGTGGAACATAGATACGGGGACACATAGTAGACGGGGACAGCATAGAGACACAAACGGTGGAACATAGAGACAGGGGACACAAAGAGACGGGGACACAAAAAGACGGGGACACAAAAAGATGGGGACACATAGAGACTGGGACACATAGAGACAGGAAAACATAGACAGGGACACATAGAGACGGAGAGGTGGCCACATAGAGACCACAAATGGTGGAACATAGAGACGGGGACACATAGATTAGGGGGACACATAGATTACGGGGACACATAGAGACGGGGACACAATGAGTGTGACACATAGAGACGGGGACACCATAGAGACGGGGACACATAGAGACAGGGGCACATGGAACATACGATTGGGGACACATAGAGACGGGGACACATAGAGACACAAAGGGTGGAACATAGAGACGGGGACACATAGAGACACAAACGGTGGAACATAGAGACGGGGACACATAGAGACACAAACGTGGACACATAGAGACGGGGGACACATAGAGACACAAAGGGTGGAACATAGATACGGGGACACATAGAGACGGGACACATAGAGACACAAACGGTGGAACATAGAGACGAGGAACACATAAGAGACGGGGACACATAGAGACACAAACGGTGGACACATAGAGACGGGGAGCACATAGAGACAGGGGAACAGCATAGTGGACACAGAGACGGTGGAAACATAGAGACGGGAGACACATAGAGACGGGGACACAAAAACGGGGACACATAGAGACGGGGACACATAGAGACGGGGACGCACAGTAGCGAGCACACAGGTGTGGACATAGAGACGGGGCATAGAGACGTGGACACACTAGAGACGGGGACACATAGAGACACAAACGGTGGAAACCATAGAGACGGGGCACATAGAGACGGGAACATAGAGACGGGGACAATAGAGAGCACAAGACGCGCAGAGGCACATAGAGCCGGAGACACATAGAGACAGAGGCACATAGAGACGGGGACACATAGAGACGAAACGATGGAACATAGAGACGGGGACACCTAGAGAAGGGGACACATAGAAACGGGGAAATAGAGAGACGGGGACACATAGAGACGGGGACACATAGAGACGAAACGATGGAACATAGAGGCGGGGACACATAGAGACAAACTTGGATACACATAGAGACGGGGACACATAGAGACGAGGTACGCAGAGAGACGTGGACATTTAGAGACGGGGACACATAGAGATGGAGGAACATAGAGACGGGGACACATAGAGAACGGGGACACATAGAGACGAAAAACAGATGGAACATAGATGACGGGGACACATAGAGACGGGGACACATAGAGACTGACACATAGGAGGAGGGGACACATAGAGACGAAACGATGGACATAGAGGCGGGGACACATAGAGAGTGGACACATAAGACGTGGACACATAGAGGACGTGGACACATCAGCGGACGTAGACAACATAGAGACGTGGACACATAAGAGACGTGGGACACATAGAGGGGACGTGGAAAATCGAGACGAAAAACGGCGGCACATTGAGTACGGGGACACATAGAGACGGGGACATAGAGAGAAGAAAAACGGCGCGAAACATAGAGAGGGACACATAGAGTGACGGGGACACATAGACACGCGGGACACCATAGAGATTACAAAACGGGGGTACAACAGTACTTAACATATAAAAGTAAAAGTAGGGTGGAAGGAGTGCGTGTGTGTGTGTGTGTGTGGTGTGTGTGCGTACAGCGTGCATGCGGTGTGGTGTGTGTGTGTGTGTGGTGGGTGTCGGTTGTGGGTGTGTGCGTGTGCGTGCGTGTGCGTGTGCGTGCGTGGTGCGCGCTGCGCGTGCGCGTGCGCAAGTTTGTGTGTGTGTGTGGGGTGTGGCGTTGCGTGGGCTGTGGTGCGTGTGCGTTGCTATGAGTGCATGTGTCGTGTGTGTGTGTGTGTGTGTGTGGTGAGTGCGGTGCGGTAGTGGATTGTTTGTGTGTGGTGTGGTGTGTGTGTGTGTGTGTGTGCCATACCATTTATGTCGAACAGACGTGTGTTCGCTTGAATTGCATTTCTGAATGCGTTGTGATGAAAACGTGTGTGCGCGCACTTTGTATTTGAGTTTAGTCAAGATTCAGCGCCGTCTATAAATACTGTATGTTTTGTTGTTGTGTGCGTAGTGATGTGGTGCGTGCGTGCGTGCTTGCGTGCCTGTATTGCGTGTGGTGTGTCGTGTATATATCGTGTGGGTGCGTGTGTGTGGCATGTGGCGTGTTTGCGTGGAATTGTGTGTGTGTGGCGCCGATGCGCGTGCGTGTGTTTATGTGCGAGGTAGTGTGTGTGTGTGCATGCGTGTGTGCTGTGTGTGTGGTGGGTGGGGGTGTGCGTGTGCAGTGCGTGCGTGCGTGCGTGCGTCGTGCGTGGTGTTGTGTGTGCATCGTGTGCGTGTACATTGTGTGTGTGTGTGCGCGCGCGCGCGCGCGTGTGGTGCTATGCGTTGTCGAGCGTGAGTGTGCTGCCGTGCGCTGTTGTGCGTGCACGCGCGCGTTTTGACTGTGTGTGAGGTGCGTCGGCGTGCGATGCATGTGTGTGTATGTGTATGGATGTGTGTGGTGCGTGGGTGTGGGGTGTGTGTGTGTGTGGTTGTGGTGTGCGTGGCTGTGCGTGTGCGTGTGCGTGCGTGAGAGTGTGTCATGTGTGCGGGGGTAGGACAGTGTATGTGCGTGTGTGAGTGTGGCGGTGTGTATGTGTGGGTAGTGTGGGAGGCGTGCCTGCGCGCGGTGTGTGTGGAGTCTGCGCGTGCACGCGTTGCGATCTCTCTGTGGGGGGCTTGCCCTCTGCCTAGCCTCTTCCAGCGGGACTATCTGTGGGGCGTGCTTCTCTACTCTCTCTCTCTCTCTCTCCTCTCTCTCTCTTCTCTCTCTCTCTCTCTCTGTGTTTTGTCCGCGCGCGAAATGTGTTTATCTGTGTAGAGGAAAGAGAGACTCTTCTCTCTGTGTTGTCCGCGCGCGCACTATGTGTTTGGCTGTGTAGGGGAAAGAGCGAAAGAGAGTGGTGCATTGCAAAAGAGAGGAGACAAAGCAAACAAAAAAGGTAATTCCATTTTGCTCGTGGCCACAAAAGCAAAACGGAAAGGGCAAAGTCGGGAACAGGCAATAAAGAGAAAATGAACCGCTCGCCGTTTCATTTATTTTAAAGACTTAAATTTGGCATGGTCTAGGCAAACTAACCGCGTAAATGTCCAACAAGGAACGGTCACACCAGAGTTATCCGTTTCAAAACACAATCCCAGACCCCCTGCTAAAGCTACGTTTGAGAGTCTAGACAATGAGTGGTGTAGTATATTCACGCCAAAGAAAACGCTATGTCTTCAAACACCAGGTAGCTTTTCTTTACAAACAAACGAACAAAAAACACACACACAAAACAACACAACAAAGTGAAGCAAACAAAAACAAACACGAAACAACAACAACAACAACAAAACCGTTAAAAATACACCACGACGCACCCGATTAGTTCCTTGCGGTTTTTGTCTGGTAGTTGTGACCCACATACAGAGCCCTCAATCAATTGATGTGCCTTAAAAATGATGTTTCGGTTGAATTTGGGGGCATTTGTACGGGAGCGAGACCTGTCAAACCAGGGATAAATCCGTGAAAAACCCGCGATTTGAGAACACGTGATCGGGTGCACAGGCGTCTCTAAATAGAACAAAACATATGAAATTGATCGACCGTAATGACGACACATTAGAGAGATAAGATCGACGTGTACTTTTTTAAGACCGGCTGCCCCCTGTGTGAAGGA